>JAOXOE010000745.1:13085179-13100178 GCA_028565055.1 Phoeniculus purpureus
CCGCCTCCCCGCCCCCGGCACGGCACGGCACGGCCCCCTCACGCCGAGCACCAGGTCCCGTCCCTCCCGCTCCCGTGGACAACTTTTCCGAAGAGGAAAGTGGTGGCCGGTGCAGCCCAGACGGAGCTGGGAGGGGGTGTGAAATAATGCATCCCACCGCCACAAGCGCAGCCCCGGGAGAAGCTCGTGTGTACAGGGAATCCTTTGCCTTCTCGAGTAGATTTCTAGGGCTTTTTCCCAAGTCCGTACCCCTGGGAATGGCCGCTCACCTGCGCTTTCCAGGAGGTCGTTAGGGACCCGATGAAGAAGTCCCGAGGAGAAACTTGCTCGAGCCTGTCATGGGAACGGCATCGAAACGTTTGCGGAAGGCTCAGTTAAAACCTTGTTCTCTTTTTTACTGACTGTTTGAATTTTGACGATAATAACCTTCTCACAGTTGATTTTCCCCGTGTAATTGCTCAGAAGCTGGACAGACCCATAACAAGGTCTGTCTACGGGGACCCGGATGCCCTTGTCTGCCAGTGCTCACAACTCTTTAAAGAACTGCCACAAAGCTCGAACGGGGAGAATAAGAAAGCGAGTGTCTCAGCTGTCCCTTTCAGGTCATGCTCCACGCTCCTCATTTTGGCAGCCTTGTGCATGACCGAACCCCTTCCAGCAAGGAATTCACTTGTCAGATGTATGTGTGCCCTATTTTGCTGCTAATCAGGTCTGAGAAGTGACACGGGGGAAACAAAGAGCTGGTCTGGCTCCCTGCGCTGTCCCAACGCGCTGCCGACAGCCCACAGACGTCTGCTGCTGCCCACATCGCTCTCCCGTCTCACGTCTTCCCAGCCATGCGTGTACTGAGACGATCGGTGGTGCCGGAGAGCCGGCAGTGTGAGAGCTGGGGATGGAGCTCAACCTGAGCGTCCTCCAGTGCTGGCCAAGCTCATCAGCCAGGCTTAGCTCAGAGACCTAAGACAGGGGTGACAGGGGGACCTTCCCTGCCCTTACAGCTGTCCTGAATGAAGTAGGGAAGCTTGTCCTCTTCTCACATCCTGTATCCCTATCATTCCTTTCCCCCACCCGAGATCTCTCAGATAGCTTTCCATAAACTTCACATGGCTTGAGGCACTGTGCTGCAGCCACAGAAGCCAAGGTCTCTGGCCTGAGTGGCACAGCCACCTCCAGGCAAGGAGGAATGCTTTGTCCAATGTCACGTAGCACAGCAGTGAGTCAGCTCCACCCTCAGTGCCTCAGGCACCTCTGTCCAGGTCTCCACGGGAAGCAGATCTCAAAAAGTCGGAATCAGTGCCTGAGCCCCTTCCAAGGAGCAGGGTAGAACCTGCCTTCCTGCATGTGAAGGGCAAACGCAGAAGGGGACTTATGACATTCAAACCACCTGCTACATCTAGCCCTTGTTTTCTTCCATCTCTCCAAGAGGTTTCTTTCCATTTGGAACTTAATTTTCACACTTAAAGCTGTGCTGATTCCCTGTGTTGGAACAGCACTCACTGCCTTATGCCTGCTTTTGCTAGCTCGGCCACTATCTCCCCAATTTGTCACTTTTTATTGTGCCTTCACCAACACAAGCTGGATCAGCAATTGGACTAAGAAGTGGTCAGGAAACCGTGAACCCTAAGGAGCAGCAGCATGGCCGGTGAGGAAGGGTTTGTCTCTCGTCTGTGCACCAGCTGATAGTTGTGTCACACACACAGCACAGGGAGAGGCTTGTTCACAGCTGAGAGCTGGGTGTGACGTATTTTCATCACCATCATTTTGCAGGATGTGTGATGTGACAGCCCTGCTAAGCTGGGATTCATCTGGGATCCATGTGAGTATCACATGAGCTGTGGCTGCCCAGAAAAGATCTCACTGAGCTACTCATGGAACAAAAATTTTGAAAAACGCTACTCAGAAAAACAGTTTTGCTGGTAAGATTTATGAGATAACAGACTTCCATGGGCCATTTGCTGTTCACTTACCAAGGCTGCAACACAAATGCAAGTGTGAGTTGTTCCCATCGTAATCCTAATACCACACTCATGTCTTGACCACTGAGTTCCCAAAATGGTTTTTGCGAGTTATTAACCAAACCCACAAACTTCAGCCACAACTTTCTCTTGATGTCAAGACCTTTCCTTCAGTTTTCATCTGTGACCAACTTCCTACCTTTTAATCTCCTGGTTGCATCCAATAAGGACAAGTTGGTCAAGCTGTTAGTCAGGACAGCCCTCGATCCCAGCAGCTGGCATCACTTGGAACAGCATAAATACAGCCAAGGTTTTTTGTAGTCCTCATTCCCAGCCCTGTGACTGCCCAGTCCCTGCTGCTGCAACAAGATGATGTCAGGACAAAGTTGCTCCAGCCATGTCTGTTAAAATAAGCCATTGGTCAGCCATTAATGGCACTGAGCCCATGACTAGAGATGGGGCTGCTCCAGCCCAGAAGATTCCTTGACACCAGTAGACAACTGGATCATTACACTGTTCAAACTCCCTTCTATGTTTTGGCTGTGAAGCGCAACCTCTCTCCCCAGGGAGGGTAGTCCTGCCTTTGCAAGGAATTGATTTAATGATTAACAGACTGTCTTCATCTCTAACAAACTCAGTCCCAGTAACAATACCCTCCTTTCCACAAGGGCCTCTAAGCACTTTATAAATATTAATTAATGAAGATTCACAGACACCTGGGGAACAGCTGAACATTAACAGGGGGCAGCAAGATGCTGGAGCACATCCCTCATCTAAAAAGGCTGGCTGCAGCCATCCTATCTCACCTGCAGCTGCTGGTCCAGCCCCATCTTGCATGGAACACCAGCTGTCAGCCCACCACAGTGCTGTAAAACCTGATTCAGACTGGCCCAGTGCTTTAAGCAGTTTTCTTGCTCTTTTGTCTGCAGTCACTGTGGTTTGGTGGCAAATCTGTCAGCAGCCTCTAATCTGTCGGGATGAGTGGGCTGGTGCTTTCTTCCTCCTTCAGAAAGTGCTCTGCATGCTTGGGGCCTTGCTGCAAACACACAACAGCTAAAACGGTTCTTTCAAATGGAACATTGACCCGCGCTCTTGGTCTCATAAGCATCTCTGAAATTTCACGGTGTGTCCTGGATTTTAAAATGGGTCAAAGCTTCCCCAAGCATCAAAACAATCTCTCTGATTTCATACTAAAAGTAGAGAAAACCTTCTTAGGATCATGGGATCCTAAGAAGAAAAAGGCAACTCACCCCTTACTGGGATCCCCAGCATCACCTTTCTCTACAATTTATTTCAATAATATCATGCACAGTATAATCTAAAGCTGAAGATCAGTCTCATAACCATATTAAGGCACTCTGGGGTGTATTTTATGGGGCCATTAATATACTTCTTAGGTGGTTACAGTAACCCACAGTATAAATGAATGACTCCGTAAAACGTCCTCTGTCATATCCTATGGCTTAAATAACACACAGCAGGATGGATATATTGGGATGTTGTGGAGCTTGTTGGGTGGAAGCAGAAGGGCAGAGAGTGACCTCTCAGCAGCAGGTGGGACGTCTGAGACACTGGCTGGCCTCACACTATCTTGCAGTCTGTAAACACAAAACCAACAGTCAAATGAAAAGTGAGGTTCTAAAAGAAAATCCTACCCAAATAAGACTTGTAAGTCTCATTAACTTTCATTAACATTTGTGCTCCCAAGTTTATTAGGCTCTTTCAGGCACATCTTCACTGCAGACATCACTGCTGTTCCAGGATAAAATGATTTGCTGTGGGTGCAGCTTTTTGGCAAGGAGGGAGTGAGGCTGCTGCCAGCCTTGGAAAGCTCCCAAAAAGTCAGGAGCCGAGGGGAGAGGGCACAGCCTGTTGGTTAGAGCAAGGATCAGACTGGCTTTGCAAGCAGAGACTGCCACACATTTCAACTTTCATCTGTTTTGGGCAGACTTTATGGGAATGGAGGTCTGGGACACACAGGAGCATTTCCAACCACAATTTCCAAAAAGGATGAAAAAAAAGTCTAAAAAGAAAAAAAAGAAAAACAAAGACTCTTCTAGTCTTTCTTCACTGTGATCTAGTCACATGAGGAGTGAGTTCCTGCCCCTAGTCTGCTAGATATTAAGTCACATTCTTCTCTAGGAATTTTCTTGTGCTATTTTAATGGCTCCACAGGAGTTGCCAGAAACTTTTCAGCAGACAATAGCCCTGCCCTGCTAAGATAAGCTATCCCAATCCATCTGTCTCAGATGATAAACCTCCCTCTTTCAGCTTCTGTTGTTCAAAAAGGAAAAGTGTTCGACTCTGATTTGTGGCGAGAGCTCAGTGCAACTGCCCGACACCAACTTTCATCCAAACTCACTCTCATTCTCTTCTTTACTACCCTCCTTCAGTTTGCAAGTACACAGAGGGCCACATCTCATCCCTGGACTCCACCACCAGCTCTGCTGAGACTAATGGAGATGCTGCTCTCTGTACTTCCCCTCCTTCCTACACAGTACCGCCCCTCCATCCCGTGGTCTGTATCTCCTCTTTATTTTCTTTCTGTGCCTTCAGCACATAAAACTTGCTATTCATTCCCCCTGAAAGCTAACAGGAGACAGCTAAATCAGAAAAGACTTCTGCCGAAAGTCTTTATGGCACCATAAAGAAGAGGCAAAGTCTGAAGCTTCCAAAGATGCTGCATGTTGAGTCCGTTGACAGTCCCTTGTGACAGACATGTATTTGAAAAAAAGCAGGAAGAAGGAGCACAGAATAACCTACGTCTCCCCAAAGTACAGCCTGGTTCAAACAGCTTGAGTGGAGCTAATTAAAGGTGTCAATCTCATGATTTGGTTTGAAAATAAAGCTAGCCACAGAGGCTCAGCTTCCCAAAACTAACAGCATGTGGGACAGAATCAGTGCAGCATCTCATCCACCAGATCGAAAAAGCAGATGTGGGGGGTTTTTTCCCAAAAGTGAGTAACTGAAGCACACAATATCAATAGCAAATCTGTATAGAGGATAAACAGCACAAATCCCTTTTCCCTCATAGAAACTCTGACTGGGGGAAAGCTTTCTGTAACAGAATTGATTTAATCCTTACAGCAAGTCTGACCAAGTACCCTCAACGAGATGAAAATAAATAAAGTAGCAGAAAGGCACTTTGAGTGTTCAGACAACTACAGGGTTTGGGAAGGAGCGCCTCCAGAGCACCCTCAGTGTGTTCTCCCTTCAGCAGTGAGGAGAAAGGGCCCTGTCTGCGTCACAATTACAATCTCAGCAAAAGTCAAAACAGAGAAGGCAGCAACACACAGCCCAGCACTGATCCTGCGGCCGTCTGGGGACTGGCTTTACTTTGCTCCCAGGAGTAATTTGCAGGCATCAGACAAGCCACATGTGTAAGGCTGAGCACATACATAAATATTCTCAGAAGCAGAGCCAATTAACATACCACAAGATATCACCCAGTGATTTGGAAGATATACAAACCCTGCCTTGCTCTTTGAGGCACTGAAGCAGAAGAATTCATGGCCCCGGTGTCTAATACTGTATCTTCACTGAAACATTCCTAATCAACTTACTGCTCACTGGTCCTGCAAAAACATCTTTACGCTGAAGCACCGTCTCTTACATGTACGAGCTCGTTGCAACAAAAGCTGCATCTTGGATGTGAGGTGTTACGCCTGCAACGCCCTACCCCTCATGGAAGGACTAGGATATTCATCATGATTTAGGTGTAACAGCCAGAAGCCTTGGCTGGAGCAACTCAGACGAACATAAAGGGAGATGCTTCTTTTCTCCAAGCAGCTCGAGAGAGGGATGTGGGCCTGGGAGCATGTCAGTGGCAGCTGAGATTAGGATTCCTGACTCCCTGCTAATATTAGCTTGCATTGTCTCGCGGGCCGTCTTGTCATTCTTTCACGAGAACCGCAGGCCCGAATTAGCACGTCTGGCTGCATAATCTGCCAGACTGTCCTGTGTGCTAAATAAGTCAGGGGCTGAGCAAACATCATGGGAACAACTCTGGTGCAGCATATGCGGGCTAAGTTATTCCTGCAGCATTATTTGCTCTGTATTTTCCTCACATCATCACAAAAGTATGAAGGGCCAGATCCTGGAGCTGTGGGCTGTGTGCTTGGTCCTGCTCCAGCCTGGCATTGCTCTTCAGAGCAGGGTAGAGATGAAAGCTGGCTCAGCTGTGGCTCTGCTGGGAGCCGGCTTTGGGAATAAGCGTTAACAAATAAACTCCAGTTGGGTGACAGATGAGCAGACCAAGAAGCAAGCAGCAGTGCTAGGGCTTGTACAACTGCCAGCCCATCCTTGCAGCACACGCTGGTCTCCTTGGTGTGGTATTTACAAGCTTCCTTCCTTGTTTTGTATTCAGCCGCGCAAAGGGCTGATCAATTTTCATCTGCTACATAGGCTTCTTCTCTTGTCGTGCCCTCCAGCTGTGTGCTCAAGGCTGTCCATAAAAACACAGAGCAGCCAGCACAACGGGGCTGTGGGTGTTTCAAGCCAGTGCTTGCAGGAGTTTCAGTTGGCTTTGAGCCAAACTGCTCCCACTACCAGAGTCTGATGGCACTGGTGTCCACCAGGCTCTGGAAGATCAACCCCCACCTCTGTGGAGTGAGACTTTAATCAGAAGAGGAAGATATGAGGGAATCGCAACAAATCTCATCTTAACACTAGGTCAGCCAGCAAATGGTCACCTAGGTAAGGTCACTTCTCCCCGGGTAAGGGACTGTTGGCAGGGCACAGAGGGTTAGAGAGAGCAGCAAATAAAATATGAAGGGGTGGGTATGGGAGAGCCTGGACCTCTGGCTGGTCAGTCAGTCAGGTCCCAAAACTGGTTTTATAAGGTGCATTTAGGGTCTTGGCCTGCAGTAACTGAAACAACAAGCGACTCATTGAATATTATCCCTTCCTGGCAGCAAAATCAGTGCAGTCAATTAGCTGTAAAATCTGAATCATGTCTCTGGCAGGCAGACAAAGAGGAAGCAGCTCCACCTTCCTGCTCTGCCCAACAGAGGTCAAGGCATCCACTGCATGGTTCTGCTGACAGCAGCTTGCCAGACCTGTCATGGGCAGCCACCGCAGTGGGAATAAATCAGGATATTTCTTCTGTCATGCAGCAGGAACAGCTCAACTCACAGTCCTCAGCATGAGGTCATGGAAGCTTTCCACAATCCCGAGACAGTTTAGCAATAACCTGTGCAAGAAATCCATCCATCCAGACAGCATAATGGATGGATGGATGGACATCATATCCCACATACATCCCTCAAGGCCATTTTAGTACTAGGCTCATTCCTTTCTCATTTTTGTAGAACCAAGTCTTAACACTTGCATCAAATGAGCTTTTAGTTGTAGATCCAGATCTGTAGAAAGATAATTGCACTGTACACATTGCCAGGCAAAGAGCCAACACCAGAAGAAAGGAGCCCACCAGAAGATGACCTGAATTCACTGAATGATTCACACCTATTCTTGGGAGCTGTTGCTCGTTGATCACTCTGAAGACAACATCTGAACCGACAGAGTTGTCTTTGCACTTCAGTATGCTGGCCATAACGCTGTTCCTGGTTTCCATCCCATCACCAGGCTCTGCATCCATCCTTACCAGCTGGAGGTGAGTCGTCTTTGTCCTCCACAATAAAATGGGGATTAGACTCAAGGCATATTAGGAAAGTAGAAGGCTTGCTTTGGGCCAGAGCCAATTTCAGCATGTCGATAGTCTACAAAGATCTTGCTTTCCAGCCAAGCAAGTTTCAGTTCCTAGATGAATCAGCAGAAGTGTTACAAGGAAATATGGATGTGAAAAGTCCCTGTAGAAATTTCTGCATAATTTTTACATTAAAATAAACTGCCCTGAGCCCAGAATTAGGAGGGAAATTAGGAATTATGGATCATTCCTCCTATCCCTGCAGAGACTCCTAAAAGCTGGGAAATTTTTAGTGGAGTTTCAGGGTGGGAGGAGAGAAAGAGCAAAGGCAGGAACCAGGGATGGAGGAGACCCTGGGGTGGAGAAGGAAGGGAAATAGAGCTCTGGATTTCATTTTGGCCACTTTGCAGAGGATGCAACTCTTATCACTAAAACCATGAAAATCCTGTGGGCAGGTAAGGGAAAAGTTGGAGTGAGAAACTTCTAAAAAACACATTTTCACAAAGCAGCCTGAGAAATGGGAAATATAAAGAGCCAAGGACAGCTCCAAAGCCCATCTGAGCACTTTGAGCTTTGGGTGTGATCCACGTCTATTTTAAAAAAAGATGAGAAAAGGAAATGTAGAAGGAAAAGTACCACACAACTACCCAATGCAAATTAATTTCTGAAAGGGCATGGATAGCCAAAGATGAAATATTCATCTCTTCATCTCTTCTGACCTCTTCCAATTCATTATCCTAATGTGAGCTTCAGTACCACAGTTATCTTTTGCTTGTATGCAAAGTCAGCAGAGATGGGCAGCACTTGCACAAGGCTCTTCTGAACAGATTTCAACGGGAAATGGAGTGAAAGGGACTAAGACCTATAAAACTACTGCAAGAGCATTAAGTTACTTCAGAGTGGTTACTGGACAAATTTCTGTTTAATCAGAAACCCTTTCCAAGACAGATTACATCCCCCCTTTTATCACTGGACTTTCAATACCCACACACCTGTGATACCCAGGAGCACTTTGCAAGGTCGAGCGGACATTTCTGAGCAATGTAGCCTGGTCCTGGACCCACACCCCATCATGCAGAGCAACCTCTTCCCCTCAGGTGATTTTTTCCAGCTTGCTCCTGGCGGAGACCTCACGTTCACCCATGCTCAGCTTGGAGCCACCCCACAGTTCAGAGAGCTGCTCAGCATCCTGCAGTATGCAATCCCTGTATGAGCCCAGCTCCTCCTGCCTCCCTCCCTGACCCACCCATGTGCTGGCCTTTGCCACTCTTAGCAATTTCATCCTTCCTTTCATAAGGAAAATGTATTTACATCGCACCATGCAGACCTGCCCCCCTCTCCTTACATCTAAGGGAATTCCACCATGAGTTCCCTGGCAGCCTGCACTGGGTGTTATACCCAGACTATTGAAATTCCCTGTATTTTAAGTCTTCCTGGTTTTAATTGCTGCTCAGCACTGACATTTCAAAAGGAAGCTTCTTTGCTCCTTTTGTGTGTAGTCTATGTTTTTTGCTCACTGCTGTCTCTTCCCTGGAGCCCTTGCTAATGAATGCAGCATGCTGATGACCTCTCCATTATAAATAGTTTAATATTTTTAAATAAATATGGGATGGTGCCACGATTGTGTGGGTATTTCATCTCGCCTGCAGCACAAGGAGCTGGAGCCGACAAAGGCAACCACAGCTTTATTTGTCATTCTGTTGCTTGTTTGTCACAGAAAGCAATGGAAGGGGCCAGGACCCTGTACTGCAACGTGCAGCAGCAGATGTGTTATTCTAAGTATATCACCAGGAGCAGCTCCCTATCCTGGTGCAGCAGATGGATGCAATAAAGAGAAAACTTTTGAGTTGTTATTTGGTTGCTTGCAATCTACAAGGCTGTGCAACTATTAGCTGCACCACGGAGTGAAACAGAGGAAGGTACATGGAAGGGCTGTTATATGATTTTTCCACTGCATTGCAACAGAATTAACACATTAGCCTGACATTTTAGCTCACATAATTTATTCCTTGTTTGGAAGCAAAACGTATCCTGAGCAGTAATACTAAAAATCAAAACCCAAACTAAACAAGCAGTGACAAAGGAAGAGGTAAAGACCCTGAGTTCAGGTCAAATTTTTCAGCATGTTAATTAAGGTTTTCAGCCCATTGACTTCTGTTGTCCTAATTTTCCTTCTTTCCTTCTGGGTGTATCCAGATTGCAGCTATATGCAGATCACATGAGCTAGATCCAAATTCATTTGTCCCTCACCACCAGCTTCCCAAGCATTAAAAAATCTCCTAGAAAGTTCGCCCAAATGGTGCCGTCACACAGGCAACTCCCAGCTGGCACAAAGCCAGGACTGATGCTCCACATCTTCCATTCCCAGGCCATGATTTTACCCAGGCATGGGGTGTGAACAGGGACCACTGCAAACGTAGTAACTTACAGCAGTGCAATCCATCCCCAGGGACAAGGAGGAGCAGCAATAGCTGATACCAGCTGTTCCCCAAGTGTGTTCACTGACAAGTGTGCTTCTGGGCTTAAAAACCCAGATTCCAGACTTGAGAAACCTGGTTTTGTGGTTGCAAGCTTTCTCCTGTAGCCCAGCATCCATCACACTGGCTTTGCTGCTGGCTTCTTTCTGGGCATCTGTCCCTGACACCCATTTTCATCATGAGGCATGTGCCCTCCTGCCTTTGCAAAGCACCTAGTTCAGAGAAGCAGAAGTGGTGAACAGCAAAGCACCAAACCTAAGCCCCATCAGCTTTTCTCCCTGGCTCACTGGAGAACATGCACACCATGGTGGTCCTTTTTGATGGAACAGTAACAGAACAGCCTCATACAAACGGACGGGGAGTGAAAGCCATGGTTATTTTTAAGTGACTTCATGCTGATATTCCCAGAGACACAGTCTGAAGCTGGACACAGCCTCCTGGCTGCTATTTCTGACCTCTTTGCTTCCTGTGTAGCCTCCTTTGATGGTGGTGTCCCACAAGAGCAGTGTGACAGAGGATACTCCTTCATCTGCACCAAGCCTCATCACCACACCTTCACTTACTCCTGGCATAGGCAGTGCTGTGTGTCAAAGCAGTGAGTTTGCATGACTGTGGCAACAGATGTTGATACTAGGAGTGGGAGAGTAAATGTGTGCCCTCAGGAGGAGCAAACGATAGCCAGCAGCATTCCTGCGTGCCCCTGGATTTGAGAGGAAAAATGTGTAGTGAAAGAGACCCTATTGAAAAAACCAACATCAGCTTTGCATAGAGCAATGGAACACCTGCCTCAGCCCAAGAACCTGGAGTGTGAGCTGACCTCAGGATGTAATTACCTAATTGCTTCTAAATGGTGGCATTCGTTAAGTGTTTTGCATTGTGCCATGATCTTTGGAGGAGATGGTCTTCCCGAGCAGCTACCCCCAATGCCACCCTACCTCTCAGACTGGCTCCCATAAGCCAGGATGGTGACAGATCCTGGGGGACCCATGCTCCCCCCCTCACCTCCTGCATTTCCTTTGCTTTCTCCTCTGTGCCTCAACAGCCAAACATTTGCACTAGTTCTGGCTCATGAACACCTTGGATGAAAATAAACTAAATTAAATAAAATCAGAAGTGCCCAGTAGATTTAAAGTTCTCCTGTGGGACAGGGTGGGGGCAAGTGCTGTGCTATTAATCACTGGAAATCCAACTTGAGACTATTAAGAAGCTGTATGGGGGTGGGAAATAAACACATTTCCTCCATTTGAGCCACAGTTCACAAGATGTTAAGATTCTCATAATAAACCCAGGAAGTTGAAATGTAAAAAAGTTACTTGTGAGACAAAGTATAGATTTTTCTTTTCATTAAAAATATCCCTTGAGCACAATTCCCTCGCCCTTAATCATGAACCTTAAGATTTTCACAGGTAAGTAGGTAAATAACGCAAGTCTCTCTCAATTTTACAGCTCCTGCACTGTTGTAGGTCTGACTATACTGGAGAAGGGTGCTGCTGGATCCCTGAGATCCTGGTATCCTGTGGCGTCCCTGGAACATAGACTAGTGGAAAATTGCATCCTTGCCAGTTACATTCAAGGGAAAGGATTTCTAAGTAAAACACATGGGAAACACTTAAGGTGATGCAGGGCCAAATCTTTGATGACATCACTTGTCAGTGAGAAACTGCTGGATATGTTCCTGTGTGACTTGGTCTAGGTGATCCTGCTGTGGCGGGGGGATTGGACTAGATGGTCTTTCGAGGTCCCTTCCAATCCTTGATGTTCTGTGATTCTGTGATCTGCCCCAAACATTCTTTTCTCCAAGCACCAAGCGACACCATGCTCTCTGCATCATCACAGATGCAGCACTGCTGCAGAGCCTTCCTGGCAAGCCAGGGCTGGTGGTAATGAGAAGATGCACAGTTCTGTTGGCTCAAAGTAATTTTCCTCTGCTCTGCTGTGCACATTAGGGAAGGGTTTTGTGAAGCCAGAGCTAAGTGGTGGAGAGGAATGAGGTTTTTAAGCAGGTTTGGAACCATGAGGAAAACAAGTCCCCTTGCTGCTGAGCCTCCAAGCGAAGTGTCTTTGCTTTTGCAGTGCAGGGGTCACCCTGGTGCATGTCAAACCCTGAGAATCTCCACCCTGGAAACAAATCAGCCAACCTCCAAGTAGCCTCAGATGGAGAGATATTGGTTCATGTAAAGTAAGTGTCACAGCACCTTGCACTCAGAGGTGCAGATCCAGGCACGTTTGGTTTAAAAAGCAAAGGCTTTCTGTGAGCTATTTCCAATACAAAGGAGAAAGAATGGGGTTGTTCGCCCAGATTTATACAGCTCACCAAGGCCTAGCAAGATCATCTCCCTCCCAGCTTTGCTTAGCTGGCTGAAGCCTTCTTTCCTTTCACTTTTGAAATGTGAATACATTAAGCCCAGGGTTTTCTGCATTCATCACAAAAACGCAGCCATGTCTGCAGGTAGTACAAGGCAGGCAAACCTGGAAGCAGCTTTCCTCTTCATCTAGGAAGAGAATTTCCCACTAACACCCTACAGTCTTCTGGTCCTAAAGCTTAGAAACCAGCACACCAGGAACAGGAAGCACAGCAGATAAAATTCTCCCCATCAGCCTGAAGTCCAAAGTCATAGTGTCAGAGGAGCTGAACCTCTAACACCCAAGGAAGAGGCCACCATCACCTTGCAAACCCATCTATCACCTTAGCCAGCCAGTCCATAGCACAACCGCTGCCTGCTTGTGCAGTGAGGGACCCCAGCTTACCACTCCTGCCCTGAGGGCTGTTCAGATGCAGGGTCCCACTTCTCCC
This sequence comes from Phoeniculus purpureus, assembly GCA_028565055.1. Lineage (NCBI taxonomy): Eukaryota > Metazoa > Chordata > Aves > Bucerotiformes > Phoeniculidae > Phoeniculus > Phoeniculus purpureus. Next base: position 13,098,050 of record JAOXOE010000745.1, read on the forward strand.
TGCAAGCCAGAGCTGGGCACTTTGTGGTGTTTGCTCCAGCTCACCTTGAGCAGATGAGTGCCCTGTCCCCAAGAAAAGTTCCATCACATGAAGCTGCATGTGAGCAGTCGCCAAGCACTTAACAGCAGCTCCTTACACGCTACTGCCAGTAACCAACTCATTTCCCTCTGAAGCTGAGGATGAAAAATAAGATGTAAAACCAAATTATACTCTGTTTATGTAGATAATTCCCTGCACATCTGGATAAGAGCACGCCTGCGGCCCAGATTACTCTGCATCTGATTCTCATTAGATACTTGTGATTCCTTTGTGATAAGGTTTTATTGCTCTCTGTGACACATGGAGTTATGGCCAGGCTCTTCACTCTCTGTGGCTGCCCTGGTGTGGTCATGGACTGCACATCCCACCTCAGCCCACTCACAGCGAATCCATAGTGCAGTTCCTGAAGTGACAGCCCTCACCGTTAACAGCTAGAAACACAGGCAGAGCTCTCCAGAGTGACTTTTGTAAACTAGCTGCTAGGGTTCTATTTACAGAGCACTGGACAATCCAAAGGAAGAGCCTGACATGGTCCCAGGGAGCACAAGAGTAGAACAACCCTCCTCGTCAACAGCCAAGTCTCTTGACCCAGTCAGCACCTGGAGATTTTGTTTAAGAGTTAAACTTTGTGTGACTGTCAATATGTTGCTTGATTCTGTGGGTAACATTCTAAGACAAGGTATTTTGCAAATACATTTTTCTTTCTATGAATTACACCAGACCCTGCTCTTCTGCACGTTGTAGCTTCTTTCAGGTACAAAAGCAGTTTACAGCTGGTTGCTGGAGGAGCAGGTAGTGAGACGCAAAGAGAGTTTGGCCAAGTGAGTGTTAAGCCTCATCTGAAGCAGTTGTAGTATTTTGTTACTTAATTTAACTGAAGAAACTAACGTTCTGGGCTGTACACAGAAGCAGATCAAGCTCTTCCCTCTATTCATTGTCACCTTCAACCGAGGGAAACATTATCAGATGTGGTCCTTGATGAGTATCAGAAACACCTATCTATCTGGTATTCCTGCTTGTAAAATGCAGATTTACCCCCACAGTAAAAATCCCTGCTGCAATCAGCAAGAGAAAGACTTAAAATATTTACAGGTTTTTTTTTTCTACTGGCAAAGTAACTGGAGAGCTACAGATTTACCCTAAATCTCAACATATGAACCATTCAGAGTGTGACAGAGTTATTCTTGTACAGAATCAAAACCTTAACTTCTCACTATTAATATGGTAACATAATACCTGCATTTAAATTATGAAAACCAACCAAACGACACAACCCTATTGGATGCACTACTGGGATATCTTAGCAGCTGAGTTTCTGGTGGTCTCTGAGTAACCAGCTCTTATAAACAACAACAACAAAAAAAGAAAATAAAGTAGTTTCTTCACCACGTATATGTCTTATGGCTGCAGAAAGGGTCTACAGGACCAAGCCAGCACCCACCAAACCCTACAGACAGTCTAGGGATACACCAACTACTGGGAACATCACTTGGGCTGCCAACTTACTGCACTCTCCTGTAGGTCTCTTTCCTCCCCAGCACTATCTCCATGATAAGACACGAAGTTGTTGAAATCTTGCCTGCCTTTATATCCCTTACTCATACACCTTATGCACAACCTGCACAGCACCTAGTGGCCAGCATCAACTCCATTACATCAACCCTGGACTTCTGGAGGGGCAACTCTGGCCTTTTCAAGCAATTGCTAGGGGATTTTCCCTAGCAATCCCATGGGACAGGGTACTGGCAGGTACTGGCAGGTAAATGGGCCCAAGATAGCTGGTTACCATTCAAAGACCATTTCTTTGAAGCGAAGATGAGAGCATTCCAACAAGAAGGAAGTTAAGGAAGGGAGCCAGAAGACCTGCGTGGTTAAACACGCAGCTGCTGGGCAAACTTAAGTCTATAGGTCATGGAAGGAGGGGATGGCCACCTTAGGTGGTTATAAGGCTCTGGTGAGAGAATGTAGGGATGCAATCAGGAAAGCCAAGACCTCCTTGGAATTAAACCTTGCAAGAGAGGTCAAAGGCAACAAAAAAGGGCTTCTTTAAATACATTGCAGGTAAAAGTAAACCTAGAGGCAATGTAGGC
>JAOXOE010000745.1:13104091-13121331 GCA_028565055.1 Phoeniculus purpureus
GACCTCAAAACATTATCTAGTCCAACCCCCCTGCCAGAACATGATCATCTAGACCAAGTCACACAGGAACATAACCAGGTGGGTTTTAAACATCTCCAGAGAAGGAGACTCCACAACTCCCCTGGGCAGCCCATTCCAGCGCTCTGCCACCCTCACCGTGAAGAAGCTCCTTCTCATATTGATGTGGAACCTCCTATGCTCCAGCTTACAACCATTGCCCCTTGTCCTATCACTAGATGACACTGAGAAGAGGGAAGAATCTCCATTACTTTAGCTGACAAGTGACAATGGACTACACATTGTCCAAAGAGCATGTAAACTAGATTAACATAATCTAAACCTAGCATGGTTGGCTATGACACATTTGCTTTAAGAAAAAAGATAAACCAGTAGAAAGTCTGGATTGGATTGTCCATCCTGCCAGACACAAAGAATACTGAAAATGCTGCAAAACTACTTTAGTGGATTTCCCTAATTTTAGAGAAAAAAACAAACAGATGCCAAATGTGATTTAGACCCAGTGGCTCCTTTTTAAACATAAAGATCTTCTCTTGAGAACCCTTGGCATGTTGCTCTTACGCGATCGTAACAAGTGAAAAGAAAGACTTCCAGCTTCTAGCAAAGTTAAACCTCTTCCCCGGCTCTTCAATACAACGTCGAGTCACTTTTCAACAGGAAGTTCACAGCCTGCCTTCACTAGACAGAAATATGAAGAAGTTTAAATTAAAGTCGTTAGCCACCTCACATCATTTAAGACACAAAGAAACCAATGTACAATTAAAAGTAGGTCACAGGGAAGTGACTGTAAAACTGAAATATAAACGAGTGATTTCAGAAGACTATCTTCATCTCACCACGCATTGCGGTATGCTTCACCCTCCCTACAGTTTTAATAAAAGTATTACCCTGTCAGCACTTAGTAAATATTAAAATAATAATATATGCCCTAATTACTTTCCAGACATAACTAACATGTTCCAATCTGCTTAGAGCTTGACTCTCAAATTATACCAATCCTTTAAAGAGGAGGAAAATGGTTATCTGTTCCTACACCACTTACAGGAGGAGCCAGGTTAGCAGAAAGGTTTCATACCAATGTGGGTCCTCGTCCTTATCCCAGGAGGCAGATTGAGACATGAACTGAGAGATTGGTGCACACTTCAGCTGGTTTTTGCTTCCTAAGGCTGGAGGGTATACCACCACAGCCAACAACAGCTGCATATACAGCAGCTGCACATATGCACCTGTAGAGGGCTTGTTTGCTTAGGCAAAAAACTGCACATTTGAGTATGAAAATGGCCCAGCACCTTAGCACAGGAACCTCTGGAGAGAAACTCAAGGCTGAGTCCTTGAGCTGACTGGCTAGCATCATGTTGTGCTGGGGAGGAGGGCAGATGGGCTCACAGAGAAGACTGTGGAAGAGATAAGCAGCCAGAAAGGAAGTGTTAGTGGCACCACTGTTTATCAGGGCCATTAGCACAGGCACATGGACTAGTGATTAATTGGTCAGTTGGGGTGTATCATGCAGTTTCCTGATTTCACATTTGTGTCCTGTTATCCTGAAGATGATTTCAAAGAAGGAAACTAAAGGTAAGACAAGAGATGACAAAGCTCTTCGTGAACAGGAAAAGGTTTCAATGTTGTAGCTGCTGCAGGCTCCTGGGTTGGGAACCTCTGTGAGTGTGTGCTGTGCTGCTGCAAATACCTGGAATCACAGCACCGCTGTCTTCAGCCAAACCTGTGACCACTTTTGTCTGATAAATCCCAGGCACGTGGGACACACTTTGAGAATGATACGGAAAAGCTCTGCCTGCACAGCTTCTGCAGGAAGGTGTTAGTGGACTAATGTCTGAAATACCGAAGAGGTCAAGAAATGTGCTTCTTCTGATTTCTTTTATAAGCTACGTATTAATTCCTCACCATTGCCTTGGACACTTGAAATTGAAGCATATTTGGGTTTAGTACTTTGGTCTAAAACCAGGGGTAAGTTAAAACAGTTTCTTCTTACACAGCTCGTTTGCACTGTGTGTCTGCAAACAGGACCACATCCACCAAGGCTGCTGTGTGGGCAAGAGAAGTGAATGAGGTGCTTCCTGACTCCACTGAGCAACACCGACACAGCCTAAGGAAGGAATTGCCACCATTCCTGCTCAGCTTTGCAAACCTGTCTGAGCACTCTGCTCTTTAACTTTTGCTAACTTGACCTCATGTTCGGTACCTAAGGCAGGACGGTCTCATTTATTAAAAGATGTTTAAAACACGTGTCTGTGCATGTACAACTGCAATTAAACAATGGTTCCAATGGGGAGGGGAAAGCCAACATGTTTGCAGTTTCCTTTCCCATAATATGCAGTAATTCAGCAATCCCATCACGAGATAAAAATTACTTTGAGAATAATTTTCTTTTAATAGCTCAGTCTGAAGCAGAGCAAATTTTTCTCCTAGTCATTGCAGTTTCCAGCCTGCAGTAAATGGCTGCAGAGTAAGGATTTAGGCAGCAGGCACATAAGCAATGGGTACTGCTACCATTACCTCAGAAGACTCAAACAAGTGATTCACATGCTTGGCTGTGATGATACTTGTGCACTACTTTTAAAAGCTAAGCCATTGAAAGACTTGGAAACATTAGTGAACTCAAAGAATCATCAAGTTTGTTCATTTATGCCCTGCACTGACTGTGGGAGCCCATGTTTGAAGCAAATGATCCACGTTGATAGCAATATCAAACCCATTGACCATGAGCCAGCAACGTGCCTTTGTGGCCAAGAGGGCCAACAGCATCCTGGGGTGGATCAGAAGGGGGTGGTTAACAGATTGAGAAAGGTTCTTCTCCCCCTATGCTCTGCCCTTGTGGAGTATTGTGTCCAGTTCTGAGCCCTTCAGTTCAAGAAGGACAGAGCTGCTACTTCTGGAGAGCAGTATCATCTAGTGATAGGACAAGGAACAATGGGTGTAAGCTGGAACATAGGAGGTTCCATATAAACATCAGAAGGAATTTCTTCACAGTAAGGGTGACGGAACACTGGAACAGGCTGCCCAGGGGAGTTGTGGAGTCTCCTTCTCTGGACACATTTAAAACCCACCTGGATATGTTCCTATGCAACTTGGTTTAGATAATCCTGCTCTGGCAGGGGCATTGGACAAGATTATCTTTGGGGGTCCCTTCCAATCTTTAATGTTCTGTGAATCTCTGATTCTGTGACTTGCAGAGGGCACACAGAAAAAAAACCCCATAAACAACTAGTAAAACTAATGGTTTTTGACAGACTGATGGTCAAGAAGGGTTGAACTGAGCATCTGGTGTGACATCTGATGCATACCTTAATATTAATTTTTGCTAGAAAAGCAGCATGGACAATCCAACACAAAACCAATCCAATATTTGAGTTTGCAATGGTGATGGGACCACAGAATGGTTTGGGTTGGAAAGGACCTTAAAGACCATTTGATTCCAACCCCACTGCCATGGGACACCTACTGGAGCAGCTGGCTCAAAGCCCTATCCAACTTTGCCCTGAACACTTCCATGGATGGGGTATTTACGGCTTCTTTGGGCAAACTACTCCAGTGCCTTGTCACCCTCACAGTGAAGAATTTCTTCCTAATATCTAATCTAAATAGATACTAGTTTCAGTTTAAAACTGTTGACCCTCATTCTATCACTACACCCCCTCACGAAGACTCCATTCCTGTCTTTCCTGTGGGCTTCCTTTTTAAGTATAGGAAAGTCTGAACCTCTGTTGGTGGTAACAACCAGCTGAAGCATCCAGCACAGCTCTAAGTAACAAGCAGTTGTTTGAAACACAGACCCTGATTGAGACGTGAGATCCCACAAGCTTTGTTTAACCTTAGGGTTTGCAGCAGCAGCAATGTTGAGTTTCTGTACCTGTCACACCTAATAAAAGCTCTGATTTTTAACTGTCTACAGCTCTCTAGGCCATTTCAGCACCAGAAATTGCTTTGCCAATGCGTATCAAGCTGCTGAGTAGGAAGTTCGGTTCAACAGCTTTTCCAAACTCCAGGATTTATTTAATCCTTATCCTCAGTACTAGCTGGGACCACCGCTGTTCATGGGAACATCCCAGCTATCCACACACCCTGTGGTTCTCTGCCCTCCCTGTGGCCACCCAGCGTGCTTCCGTGAGTTTCTATCTGCATCTTTGGCATGGAATGTCCAACAGCACCCAGCCACCTGTTCCCAGCTCCCCTCACTCAGCACACGCCAATGAATGCAAATCACATGCGAAGTACAGTAACAAGACAGCAGATGTGTAAATCTCTAAAGGTCACTGGCAGTGGAGACACATTACATCAAAAAGTGTCTAGAAGTACCTTAGCTCCACAGACTGTGATGCACAACCAGAGATACCTGAATCCAGCCCCAGCTCATGTTGAAGGCTGCCTGGGTTTTACAGTCCTTGTTCTGAACAGAAAAGGCTGAAAAGTTGAGCTGACAGCAAAACTTCATAATGTTACCCCCAGGTTTCTGCAGCTCTGTGTCCACGTGCAGATCCTGGTGCACCCCTAGGTACGGGACTGGCTGCAATGGCATTTTATGCAGGCTAGTAACTCTGCTCAATGTTTAGCAGAAACAGCTCAGCAGCCTCAGCAGAAGCCTTACCCAGTCATTAGTTACCAAGTTCCACTCTTTCTTCTGCTCCTAAGTGAAAGGTGGTTTTGTTACATCATCTAAATGTGATGGACATTTTTAGATCTGTAATTTAGCAAACGGAGCTAATGAGGCCACTTTTATTCTACTCAACACTACACAAGAACAAGAGCATCAAACTTTCCTGGATGCCTTTGGGACAACAAATAAGACCACAAGATTCCTTCCCTACAAAAATGCTTAATTTAAAGTCCGTTCTTTTTGCTTAGTACAAAGATTTACAACTTTTACTTTGGCATTCAGGAGGCATTCACAATCCAGTTTTCAGTGATGATCTCCAAATAAACTGGATTAAAGCCTGAAACTATTGCTTCTGTTTGGAGACAGGAGACCCACCCTTCTGTGTTAAGTACTTTTGAACCTAATTTTTGGAGAGATCAAGCAAAAAAAATTACCATTTTATCACCTTAGCCAATAGTAAACATTTACAGCAGGAAAAAAATAATAAATATATCTTATTATAATAAATATCTTATAAATATCTTATAAATAAGAAAAGTATCTTAATGTAAGAGTACCCAACCTAATTAGTGTTTGTGATACAAGGTGGGGGAAAATTATAAGGATGTAAAATTACCTCTTATTTAGGATCCCAGGCTTAGCAATGACATAATGGCATACGGTGAGATGCAAAGTGCCTGTCCCTGCAGCAGCAAACAGCCAAGGACGTTTGTTTGTGTCCTCCCCACTCGTGAGTTGTTTCAGGCACACTGGGAAATGTTCACTGCTTGCAGCCAAAGCAAAGCCATTCATTAAAAAACAAAAGTGATCCAACCACCACAGTGAATTTAACAGCCAGGAAAGCCCCAAACCATTCCTGGGTATGTACCTCGTTGGTCCAAGGGCTTAAGGATCAATGGATTAATTTACTAATGAGTCAGTAAAATAAATCCATACGATACTTCAGAAAACAGAGGAGTCTATTAACTTAAATTACACCCCTTCATTTTCCTGAGGACCACAGGAAGGATACATTCAAAGTGCAGAACACCCACAACATCTGTTATCTCTAACTAGGGCTGCGGTTACTCGGCAGTGCTACACAACCCAGAGCGTATATTTCTTCCTCACTTTAATTGCTGTTTAGTTTCTGCACTATTAATGACCAGTATAAAGTGTCCAAATACGCCTCCAGAAAACACACACCTTTAGCTGAAGAACTGAGGAGTCAGTGCATACGTGAGCAATGATTTACAACGGCCAAGTGAGATGCTAGATTAGCAGCTCCAGTAACAGAGCCTTCAATCTGCCCGTTCAGAAAAGTGTGTGTAAGTTTTAGCAGGACCGTTGTCCTGGTTGAAGTACACATTTTTATGGCTAAATTTGAATTGACATCCTGGCCTAATAAAGCTTCCCAACCATCGATAGCAATTAGCAGAATTTGTAGCTGTCACAATTGATTTAATACCAAATTCTCTCTTATCTGTTAACCCCTGCTTGTCCCTACTGCTTCCTCATGGTGAAGTGTGCAGCACAGTTTGCACTGGTTGGTGACTGAGTATCATCACTTAAATGATCTGTCAGCTTTGCTAACAGTAAATGACCATCCCCTCTTCAGCAAATGAGTGCCCTGCTGATGAAGTACTTGTGGGCATCATTGCACACCACATCCCACGGTGCAGTGCCATGGTGTGTACCTGTTACGATCACATTCAGGAGCATCTCTTGCTCCCTTATCTCTGGCTGGTCTGGACTCCAGCTTCTGGAGGTGCTGCTGCAGTTTACAAACTGGTGTGAAGTAAATCAGCTCCTAGGGCATGATCTATGAATATAAGCAGGGCCATTACTTTTCAGACTCCAATGTCTTTCAAAAAGCTTCATCTCAGCTTCCAGCCAGTGCAGTAAATAACACTAAGCATGCTGAACTAAATATCCATCCTGCTTTCTGGCTAAACCTCTACATGCATCTCTCAAAGAAATCAGTAAGCACACCACTTGCTAGGATCAGTGGCCAAGAGCTGGAGGAGGACAGACAGGCAGGTGCTGTGAGGTCTCTCAGCTCTTCGCTAAATGGTTTATACTTTCTCAAGGAGCACAAAGCCCCTGCAGAGGCAAGCTGTGAGCTCTCCTGTGGGGTCTGGTGAATATTTCAGGCAATATCTGAAGGTTATCTGATGAAATGACTGAACTCTGAAACAATGCAAGCATCAGACATGAAACGATGAGAGATCTCTGCCCTTTCTCTGATCCATTACTGGCACAAACCACCTTTCTAAAGGAGGGAAGAAGAAATGGAGGTTATTAATTTGCTACAGACAGAAAGCAGAACCCCTGACTTCTTAAAGATTGCTTGATTGTGGGAAAAACAAATAGAGCAAAATGCTTCCTAGATGAAAGACTTGGATTATTCAACACTTGCTAATTGGTTTTCATATCAAGCACAGACTTTGATTTCAAAGGAGAGTTTTCAGAGAGTTACAATGGGGAGAAAACTTTACAAGCTCTTTTTGGCTTCTGTGGGTTCCTGTTGTTCACCCAAAGGCTCTAATACAGCCTGCACATTACTATTTGTACTCCATTCATGTTCATTCTAAAGAGAATTCTAAAGAGAAACACAGAGTCATGTGCAGCAGTACCTCCATACAAACACATCAAGGAAACTGAGACTGTTGTACATTACATCACACTGTACAACCACAGTGGGTGATCCCACTTGCAGTGAGTTTTATGACATTTGCAGTGGAACAGTCTGCGCTTCACATTACAGTGAGGTTTGTTGGAAGTTTCTGCTCTAGGATAAGTATAAGAGCATTTAGCTCCTCACAGAGCTGGAGCAGCAGGAACTAGTGCTCAAAGGTTACACGTGAGGCAGGAAGGCAGCTGTGTGAGCAGAGATGTGCCAGTTATTGCTCATCTGCATGTGAGAGAGCACACGAGTAACGTCACAGTGGGGAAGCAATGAAGAGAAGGAGGGTTTGGGCAGTGTCTGTGTTAAGAAGAGGTTCACAACTAGTAGCAGATGGTGTTTTCTGGTGTTTGGAACATGGGAGTTAAGGGAGGTGGAAGTTTGCATTAGTTCTTTCTTTTTAAAAAAAGAAAAGCAGGATATTTTGGCAGCTACAGGAAGAGATAATGAGTTTCTTCCTCATCCAAGCAGCCTGATTTCAAGGGCAGCTCTGTATGGGCCCTTTCAGCCATGAGCCCCTTCCACCTCACCGCTCCCTTTCAGAAACAGGGTGGCCAGATGAAAGGCAGCTTTTGGGGAAGGTTTGTATGTGAAATGGTGACTCTGTTTTTGGGACTGCGGGAAAGAAGTGCCTTACTGGGCGTGTAATGGTAATGGAAACAGGGAGTCAGGTCAGTCTAATGAGAAGAAAAACACCACATAATTTATTAATTTTGGCATCTGTAAATTGATCTGATGAACTTGCTTAAGGACTAAATACAGGTGTTAAGCCTAGCCACTCCCATACTAAATTACATGCTCTCACTTGCATACATAATCACTGTCCACTGAAGGTTTTCCCATATAGCCTGCTATTACTGTGTCTAGGCAGTGGTTCCCATACCAGTAACTCAATACCTAGTTTTACAGTACTGCTGAAGTACTAAGTAGTACTGCTGTAGTATGTCCTAAAATCAGTTCCTAATGTTACCGTAGGAGCAAACGTAAAACTTGATGTGTTTTTCCCCAAAGGTTAGTATCATGTGTTTCTGATTGAGCAAGGAAAAAAAATCATTTCCTTACAGGATGGATTTTGTTATGTCTTTTGTACAGGCATGGAGGAGGGGAAAACCCTTCGAGGGTGAGTAGCAGGACCAAGACCCCTCATCACTGTGTAAAACCCAGCTAAGAGAGTTGTTTCAGAAAGCTGCTCAGCTGAGATAATTTGGTCTTTACTGGCCATATACCAGTAGTCAGTGTCCACACTGCAGGTGACAGCATGGCCAGCACCACTGGAGAGGTCAAAACCTGAGATGACAATAGATACCAGCTCACCCAGAAGAACCACCTTTCCCTTGATGGCCACCAAAGTGAATGGCTGAAGCTTTCCTTAACTTCTTTTTCTTCTGCTTGGACAGAAGAGTGTTTTTCAATCTACCTAAAGGTAGGTAGATACATCCCACAGGAACCCTTCAAGATTTGCATCCAGTACCATCCAACCTCCTGGATATTTCACTGTGAACAAGCAGGCAAATGTACTGCTCTGTGATACTGTCACACGAATGAGCCAGTTCTTTTCAGCATGCTCTAAATTGCATGACTGAGCATGGCTCTTAATAGCTAAGTGATGATTCATTTATGATGGCATAAGGACAGTCAAAGTGAGTTTTTACCTTTTATCCTAAATGTAATGCACTCCATCTATTACAATTTCAACAAGGTCTAAGCAAACTCCATAATCAGACCACTATTCAACTCTTTTAATGCACAGATCTAAACCAAACTGCTACTAAAAGTTTAACAAGACCAGCCTTTTGCATTAGCTTTCTAATAAGAACCACAAGGCTGCCTCAGTTCTGCAGGTGTTTTCTCTCTACTGGACTTAGTCTAAGGGTATGGAGGACCATATAGTCCTGTGTGCTTTAACAGCTGCAAGAAGAGGTTCAGAGGGTCTCCAGTTGTGGCTGGCAAAGCCACTGCCACCAGCGTGCTAGAGACCAGCAAGCTGCAGCTGCTCGATACCCAGCTGCTCAGCCCCACTAGAACAAAACATGGATGCATTAGGTGTATTTCTGACATTGCTTTTCTGTGTAAGCAAAAGCAAACGGGGAGAGAGGTTATGTGATGAAGAGCAGTACTTTAGCAAAGATGTTGTCCATGATAGGAAGACAGTTAGGGAATGCTTGAATTACACAAACATTCCTGAAAGAACAGGAAGACTTCATCAGATGTTTCCTCCATTAATTTTCCCTCCTTCCCTTTTTGAGTGTGGCTTTGCAGAGCTCACTCCTTTCTAAAACTGCTTTTGTGTGAGGGGTCTGCACTGAAATGTCAGCTGTTATTTTTCCAAAGACAAGTGCCAGAAGTGAAACTGTAAATGCTCATTTCATAGCCAGGCAAGGATCTCTTGGGAACCACTGGGAATCCCACCCCTATTTCTGATTAGATTTTTGTCAGCAGCATAGGAGCCAAATTCTTAGTTGCCTGAAGGCTTTTATCTCAATGAGAATCAAACTTGGAGGAGCTCTAAGGTATCAAATCGTATTTACTCTCTGTGTTAGTTATTGGCAAGATGTCTGGAAATATCTTGAGGTTAGTGTTTTGATTAGAATTTGATCATAACTTTATAAAACACAGATAGAAATTATCTCATTTCTGAGCCAAGAACTCAGCAGGTTTGAGAAAGGAATAACTTTTAGCAAGTGTTTATACAAAGGGCTTTAGAGAGGATCAAAATCTTCTGCTGTGCAGAACAAGATGATCCCTGACAATTTAGGATTAGGAAAAGCTTTTGTAAACTCATTAATCAGGATATTCCAAGCACAATTTGTTTGAGCATCCTCTAAGGCTCATGGTCATACCTGGAGTTGCCATACTGGGGTAGATGGATTGTAGCCTAGTTTCTACACTTCTACGGTGAGCAGGGTATCATTTACTCCTGTTGATCTCCATGGTGGCACTGGGGAAACTCTTTCAGTGGGCAGATACAGTGATCATGATCTATTAATGGACAGAAATACAGAGATGGTGACTGGTAGAAGGAAGCAATAAAGAGCTGTAAAATCACGGGTACTGTGGCTGGGGGACAGATCCACCTATGAAAGGGACCACTTCTTCAAACTGCAGCCTCCAACTGTCATCTTTGGGGTCTTGGGCTGCTTCATTACACTTTTAAGGGAACCAGTGGTGTGAAGCTGGGATGGGTCTCCTAGTGGGTGGTTTTGTCCTCTGCTAGATAATGCCAGACCTGCTGAAACTTTTTTGATTGCAGATGTTCAGGAATCAGCAAATAGTTCTGACTGGCAGAACATTGCATTTAGAAATCTGTTGCAGCCAAATATTTTGCTCTGTAAGGTAGCTGCAAGTTTGCATTCAAGATCTGAATACACTGGGAAGGAATGGGGCTGGTAGCACCAATGGATGAAAAAGGACTGGGAGACACAGATACTGGGCAATGGGAAAAAGAGAGAAGTAGCAGGTCAGGTCTGATGCCCTTTATTGTGACCATCCTTCCTTCTTTGCAAAGTAATACACCCACAGCAATTTCAAGTGAGAATATCAAAATGGCAAATCCATCCAAGATTTGAGGGTTATTGATTTAAATAAAGTAAATCAACTACATCTTACCCTAAAACCTATTTGCGGTAACAGAATGTGCCATCTGCTTCTTGCAACAGTAACGGCCGGAGACATATGCAAAACTTGAGGGATTTTGCCCATTTCTCTTGATCACAAAGCTGCAGAAGCTGAGACTGCTGCCCTCAAAAATGCCACGGAGGATGAAGTACTGGGACAGAACCATGGGTTGGCTCTGGCTGCACACCAGATAGTCAGTGATACTGGGGGTGGGCAAGGAGGAGAGAGTGCTGAGGCTGTCTAAAACCACTTGGCTGTCTGCTACACGGGCAGGAGACCGTGTGCAAGGTAAATGGCCACTCACAGTTGTTCTAGTGTTTTGGGGAATTTTTAGAAGACCCAGTGATAGGAAGCAGCACCGAGGGTTTAAAAGGTTTGGGCTGGGAAAGGAGGAGAGCAGCTCTCAAAGACAGATTTCTGTTTCTCCTCTAACACACCAATCAAGCCCCACATACTATTTCGTTTCTGTTCAGAAAGGAGGGCTGGTTCCCCTGCTCACAGCAAGAATCCCTGGGTTCTCCCCTCACATGGACACTCAGGCTGGCCAACATCACTCAACCATGGTGCTGCTGGAGGAAAGAGAAATGCATTGACTCACTGCCTGGCAGTTGCCAGCCCATCGTAAGTCAAAGACTAATTAAAATGTCTCTGTACACAATTTTCCCCTCTTCCATTTATAGTTTAAAATCCCTTCCTTAACTGTGCGTTCCATCTAACACGTTTATGAAGGGTAAGCAAAGCCCTAAGAGGGTCTATGATTTACCTAAGGTCACCAGGGTGGCAATTACAGAGTGAGAGATTAAACAAAGTGGTGCTGATCACCCGTTAGCCCGCACAGCAAGAAAACAGCAGTAACTGTATTCTCTATATCTTTTTGACACAATCAAAGATAAAACGCAAACACACCTAGAGTATCATCTCCTTGTGAGTGATTCCAGCCCAGTGCCTTTTCAGACAGCTGCAGCATGAAGCTCAGTTATTTCATATTGGCTGTTCTGCACTTGGGAAGAAAATAACCTTAATTTTTATTGCAACAAACAGCCTTAATTAAACTTTAAAAATAAATACATGGTCATGTAGCCTTCTGCTGTGCTGGAGCATAGAATTAATCTTTATTATTATGATGTGCTAGGAGATGGGAACATTTTGATGAATAAGAGTGGTGCACACCAAATGGATGCATATTTAAAATATATGTTTACAAAAGGCAGCGGCATGAACGTATGACTTGCAGGCTCTGAAGCTGTTATGGCCCGATAGATTAAAGCCAGTAATTCTTCATGTGCTGTGGGGATTAGGCAGATGGATAAGAACAATCTTTCTGGTTCTCTGGCAAGCAGGCGGCAGTGATGTTCTTGGTCCATGTTCCAACATCTCTGCTCCCACACTTCATCCTCAGAGTCATGAGGTGAAGTCCAAAGATAAACTAAGCCAAGAACTCTGCTGTCTGTTTATGGTCACTTACAGCAATTGTTTCACAGGGAATAAAAACCAGGAATAAAGTCTACATTCTTTTACCTTGTTTTTAAAACCGATTAAATCTTAGAAAGTTTTGGTTTCTTTCCTTTTTCAGTGATTTACAATTGGAAAAAATGGGAGTTTATATCCATTTACTTCAAGTTACTGTTAGCAACAGCCCTGAAACAAAGTCAAAGTTCTTTAAAATGGACAATTCGTGGCCAGGGTTATGCTTAGGACTCAAAAGATATCCCAGGTTCATACATCTGGGGTCCATGAAGTACGATCATGGTCACCCAGATCAAGCTCTCACTTAAAGACCTCTGAAATGTAGCCAGCACTTCCCAGCTTTAATTCAAGAATTTGTGGATGGCATGCAGCATGTTTAATAGAAAGAAAACCAACCTTGACTCAGAGACAAAGTTAGGCACCGGATTTACCACATCCCTTCATAAATTGTTCCAGAGTTTAATTGCTAATTTACCACATTCATTGTAAACTGTTGGAATGACTGACCAGATTTCTAGGAAAATACGAGATTCTTATTTTAGGCTCAGGTTTGCTCAACTGAACATCATCCGGTTTCAGTCACCAGCTCTGCCATAGATCTTGTCTGTCACCCTGGGCAAGTAACTCCCTCCCCTCCTACCATACACCCATTGTCCACCTTGTCTAGTTCAATTACACCACCCTTTCAGCTAGGTATGCTCCTATTTTTATTATGCTAATTTGCTACCAGCCATAGCTTCTGGTCGCTATACAAGTACTTAAAATCAAATTGAATGCTAGAGCTGACACTGAATCTCCTCAATCCACCCAGCTGTGAGATAATTCAAATTTGATATCTTCAGACTTACTTCTTTATCTTTTACAAATACAAATAATACACCAATTACAATATATTTGCATTCAAAACTAATCTCATTTCAGTTAACTAATTCAAGAGTCAACCCCCGGACACCATCTAGAAGGGCTGGGAGATGGCTGTATGCCCTATTAGCGCTACAGAAATGTTCTCTGACACTTCCCCAGCTGGAAATGCAGATTCTAACTATGCACAGTCAGCACACTTAGATTTCCTGGAGAGCAGTGTAGGAGAAAGGGACCTGGGGGTCCTGGTGGGCAGCAGGATGGCCATGAGCCAGCAATGTGCTCTTGTGGCAAAGAAGGCCATCAGCATTCCCAGTGAGGGTGACAGAGCACTGGAACCGACTGCCCAGGGAAGTTGTGGAGTTTCCTTCTCTGGAGATGTTTAAAACCTGCCTGAATATGTTCCTGTGTGACTTGGTCTACGTCTGTGGCGGGGGATTGGACCGGATGATCTTCTGAGGTCCCTTCCAATTTCTAATGTTCTCTGATTTTGTTATTTCATGCTGCCTATGGTTTACATAACCATGATATGGGAAAGTAGGTGACTCCTCTGCAGCCACTCAGTGTATTTTATGTGTATGTACCTGTCAGTACCCAGGACTGTGACAAGGGCTTCACCTAACCCGGCAGGTTGCAGCTGGGCTCTCACACAACTCCAATTTCAAAGCACTGGCAGGAAGCTCCAGTGGCCTGTGGTGAGTGGTGGCATGGACAATAGGTGATTTGCAGGGCTTTCCAAACCAGACACCATTACACAGCTGCTCGAGTCTCCAGGGATTTTCCTTTAATTATACAAGCATTGCTTTGAGTTCAGTGCATGTATGACACAGCTGGAGGTGAGAAAGACGACCCAGACGTTCAGGCTGCAGAGATGCCCTCATTCTGCCCTTCTGAATCCTCATACGCAACTGCAATACACTGGCTGACGAGGGCATCTCTTTTCTTGGGTCTCTGCTCTTCCTGCTCAGCAGTGAATTTTCTCTACACATGTTGCTCTGTTTAGGATTTTATTCTTTTTCACCTCTTCCCTCTTACAGCCTGTTAACTTTGGAGTATAAAGTCACTTAAACACTCATGCAGACGTGTCAGGCTGTGGGTGTGTGTGTGCACATAAAACCAAGAAAACCCCCTGCAGCTGCTGCTTATGCTAGTCACACTATTGCCTACCCTTTGGAAAAGGGAATAAATCTCCCATGCAACGCAGAGCCTAACTGGCCAACCAAAGTTCCTGAAATAATGGCTAAACGTACTTCTAACACAGAATACATCTCTTCAATGAGTAGCCTCACTGCCTGAAAACAGTGATTCATAGTAAAGTTAAAGTCACTGTGCATTTTGTCCTCCCTCATACCAGTTAATATGAAGCAGTTACACTGATGAATCTCACAAAAATCTAGCTGTGACATAAATCAGTGTAGCTCCACTGAAGCGATGGAACTGCACATATTTATACCAGCCTATATATTTGCCTGAGAAACAGCAGGACTTAGGACAATTAAGTGGAATCTAAATGACTGAACTAAAAGCAAAACCCAAAATGTAGGGCACACAGAAAGCCTGAGCCAAAACTCACAGTTGGTTCTGACAACTTCTGCCACAGACTGGTCATTTCCACTGATTTATAACCGTGACATTCTACACTCACTGATACGCACAGGATTTTTGCCACAAACAATCCAACCCAATCACACCTACAACTTACTTATGGGACCCATGTATGTGTTTTACCCACCACAGAAATACACAGTTTACATGCCTTTGGTATTTGTTCATAGTTCACTACTCAAGGTAATTTATGACAAGTTTATGCTGATGCAGTACATGATTTTGTGATTTTCTGTGACAAACCCATTGCACTGACCAATCTTGATTCCTTATTGCATTTGAGGTCACTCAAAAGGGTAATTTCACCTATTGAACATTAAATCCTGAAGTAATTCAATACTTTCAAGATATTTAAAAGCAAAACTCTCCTTCTCTTTTGCAAGATCCCCTGGCTAATATTGAGTATTGTCATGGCCAGGCATACTATCTTGATCACAAACACGCCTTGGTGGCCACGTCTGAAACGATAAACATGGTTGAAGCTTCTTGTACAGAGAAATTGAATGCCTAATCTTCTATTAGGAAATGCACAAGTCCTAGGCCACCCACCCCAGCAGGCAGATTTACACTTATTAGAAGTGTCTTTGGGATGGATGGACCAGACCATGGTACGATCTCAATGAGATTTGCATCAGCGGGAGCTAACCAGACTTAAGCATTTTCTCTATCACTGTTTGCACTAGGAACCCTCAAGATTGTCTAAACTTGATGAAATGGTCACTATAATGCTTAACAAAATGTAGCTGCACAGGAACTGGTTAAATAACAGTGTAATACCTTTAATATTGCACTGTATCCTACAGCTTTACCTCAGATCTCCAAGGACTCCAAATTTTGCCCACGTTTGTGAACAGAAACACTTTGCAATCAGAGTGGTCAAATTCATTTGCTCTGCTGAAGAAAGAAATCTTGAAAGACAAGCAATCTTGAAAGGGACCTCATTGTCCTCTACAACTACCTGAAAGGAGGTTGTACAGAGATAGGTGTTGGCCTCTTCTCCTTAGTATCTAATGATAAAACCAGAGGAAAGGTCTGAAGTTGAAGCAGAGGAGGTTTGCATTGGGTATTAGGAAGAAATTCTTTACAGAAAGAGTAGTAAGGCACTGGAACAGCCCTCCCAGGGAGATGGTTGAGTCACCATCCCTGAAGGTATTTAACAAACATGCAGACATGGTGCTTCAGGACATGCTATACTGGCAAGCGTGTAGTGGGCTATTTTGTGTTAATCAATCAGGTATTTAGGTATTCAGGTATTTAGGTTTCTTGCTGTTGTAGGTTATGGTTGGACTCTGATCTAGGAGGTCCTTTCCAACCACAATTATTCCGTGACTCTGCAATTCTGAATCTATGATCAGCACATCAGTATTTTTTGTATACAGAAGCCACAGGCAAGTTCTCTCATACCTGCCAAGAGATTAGAGCTTATGAAGCTGAGAAGCCCAGGCAACCTTATTTCAAAGATCAGCCACATCCAGCTCAGAAAAATTATAATGAGCAGAAAGCCAGGACATCTCCACTGACTTCAAGATTCTGCAGCATGCAGAAATGTGCTGATCACAAGGATTGATGTCTGGGGCACACTGACAGTGGAAGCTGCATGCCCCTGCCTTATTAGGTAGAGAGTAGACCCCAGAAATGCTCTCTCCTTTTTCTAACTTCTGTCTTCTAAGATTTCCACTACCTGCTTTTCTCCATCACTTGTCTTCTTTCTCTACAACCAACCCTTTCATTTTCCTGCTAACATCTGTATTTCACTGTTGCCTCACTCCAGCCTTTCTTTAGCATGGGAGAGGAAGAAACAACCCTGTAGGGCTGTTTGCAGGGAGCTTTGTTAGTTAACCTTTACCATGTCAATCCCCAGATAATTAAGTGTAAAGCTGATAACAAGGGGTGGTGATAATTCCAGGACTATTTGGACATCAAAAAGTTTGGAATAAAGAGTTTGGTCAGATGCTATGGAGAAGTAACAGGCATGACCTCTGCTCTTCATTTTTACCTGCTCAGCACTTTGTCCTAACTGTAAGCCTGTGGCTGAACAAGCTGTGTCCCTGCGCAGAACTTGGATATGAAATTTCATGGAGGATCTCCTCACTTATAGCTCCTCACTTAAGGGAGGAAAAAATAGCCTTGAAAATGAACTTCTGATTCATGAAAGAATGAACCCAAATATGCTCTGCTAGTTTCCACTGAGCTGTTAGTCATCAAGTCACTCCAATCTTCAAAAAGGATAAGAAGGACAACCCAGGTAACTATAGACCAGTCAGCCTCACCTCCATCCCAGGAAAGATGATGGAACAATTTGTCCTAGATGCTGTCTCCGGGCACAGCAAGGACAGGAGGGTCATTAGGAACAGTCAGCATGGCTTCACCAAAGGGAAGTCATGCTTGACCAACCTC
>JAOXOE010000745.1:13141328-13152760 GCA_028565055.1 Phoeniculus purpureus
AATGTCTATAAATATTTGAAGGGTGGGTGTCAGGAGGATGGAGCTAGGCTCTTCTCAATGTCATCTAGTGATAGGACGAGGGGCAATGGGTGTAAGCTGGAACATAGGAGGTTCCGCATCAATAAGAGAAGGAACTTCTTCCCAGTGAGGGTGACAGAGCACTGGAACAGGCTGTCCAGGGGTGTTGTGGAGTCTCCTTCACTAGAGACGTTTAAAACCCGTCTGGATGCATTCCTGTGTGACTCGGTCTAGGTGATCCTGCTGTGGCAGGGGGATTGGACTAGACGATCTTTCGAGGTCCCTTACAATCCCTAATGATTCTATGATGTAGATATGAGGGAAAATTACTGTGTGGGTGACCAAGCACTGGCACAGTCTGCCCAGAGGGGTTGTGGCATGAAGACATTCAAAACTCCCCTGGATGCAGCCCTGGGTGATCCTGCATTAGTGGGGGGTTGGATGAAGTGACCTCTAGAGGTTGCTTCCAACTCCTACAGTTCTGTGACCTTGAAATAGACAACACTTAATAATATATTAATATAATAACATTACACAGTACTAGGATATTATAATATCCATCCAGCAGCTGCAAGGTCATAATTCCTTGTTTTGGAATTAGGTCCTGCTTTTTTTAACTATTTTGGTGACGTTTAATGAGTGTATCCAACCCCTGGCAAAAGTTTTTCAGCCTACGATAATGCTTCTGTTCCCAAAAGGTGTGGGAGAAGATGTGGTTTTGTTGCTTTATTATCCAAAAATCATTACTGGTTTCTGCCACTGGCCTGAACACTTGAGTGTTTTCTCTCGCTGGCAGCTTCATGAATTTAAATGATGTTTAAGGTTCAGAACTTTGAAAACTAAAAGAAGTAATCAGTAACTTTTGATTCATGTTTTAACAGCTAGCTAGATTAAATCTGATCAATGTTGTTTTGGGCAGATAAGGATTTGGATGAAAAAGAAAGGAAAAATCAATGCATGCAAAATAACTAACTAGATTAAAAGAGTAATTAACTTATTGATGAAAACATTAGTAGCAGATAGGATTCAGAGAGGTGTTCACTATGTTGGCCTTGGAAAAAAAAAAGTGGAGTAACACACATGTGATTTGTTTTCATGGAGAGTTAAAAATCTGCAGCTGTTTCATGTGTGCTCAGGCAGACTTCAAAATGTGTTTTCTGCTCTGAATAACAGTGCATCAAAGTAATATCTCATAATGGATTAGTGTGAGTGATTGATATATTTTTTTAATATTCTTAATGAGTTTTTCCATTTATTTCAGTCTCCTTCTCCTGTTTTTGACAAGTAATTCTTTTCTACAGATCAGACGTGTCCTGGGGAAACTTTAAAAACAAAAATTTATCTAGAAAACCAGACAACGGAAAGCTGAGCTTTAGCGTCAACCTTTCCCCTTTCCTCACGACTTTGTAAACATCTTTATTTAATACATTTTATTCCCCGTAGGCTTTTGTCAGCAAAAGAAAATAAAACAGTTTTATTTTAGTCTTTACCTAACAAAGGAAATAGGGAGTAACTCTTTAAAAATTAATTTTGCTAGGAATATGTGACTGTGTTTTCTAGAGATGCTTATGGGGAAAACAGAATTGCTTCTGTCTTACCCTGATCTTGTCACACAGCTTCCCAGAGGTGCTGATCATTCTGTGTTGTGTCATCTTGATAAGTGGCATTCGCTGTCTTGCTTTTGTGTGTGGTGGGTAAGCGTTGGCATTGCTGTTTGTGTTCAAAACACTGAGACTGTTTAAAAAAATGGTGTAAAATTTGTAGTATATGTTACTTTCTTCTGTTGAAGCTTCCTTGCTATGACTGTAGAAGCTACTGAAGTCCGTGTGACACTTGGTTTATAATTTATAAATAGGATGTGGTCAGTAGTGCTTTTTATGTCTCAGTTACTCACATAAACACCACAGCTTTTGCTCTTCCAAATATTAATGCACTTTACTCCATCGTATTCTCTCAAAGGCTGGTGGAATTGCTGGTATCTGTGTTGACTTGATCCTTTTTCCCCTGGATACTGTGAAAACCAGACTGCAGAGTCCTCAAGGATTTAGGAAGGCTGGTGGTTTCCGTGGGATCTATGCTGGTGTTCCTTCCACTGCCATAGGATCCTTTCCAAATGGTAATTATGCTTGCAATTATGCTTTGTCATCTCTAAGTGAGAACTCATGTATATAGGGCATTCCTGTTTGTGGTTCCTTCTGCAGATGGCTGTTTGAATTCTGTGAGTTCATGTCTAGCTGGGAGGTGCAGCTTCTAGAATTGTAGAGAACTGAACAAATTCTTTGAGTAACCCTGGAATGAAGGCAACTGTGTATTTACCCTGAAAAGCAACCCTTTCCCCTCAAAGTCTTCCTGGATATGTCTTACAAGCCTTACAAGCTTCCTCTCTGGAAATGCATTATGAAATACTTAAGAGAGATGGAGTGTGCTTGCCCTGGACACTTTTGTGATGACCCACTTTTTCAGGGCATTGAAGAGGAATCAAAATTCAAAGTAGTTGAGCACTGGAGGTCTCTGAACTAGTTTTTCTGGGGATGCTATGCCCATCTTTTTCTCCCTAGAAACAACTGGAACATTTAAAATGAGAAGGCAAGAGGCATACTTGTGAAATTGAAGTATGTGAAGTAAATGCTTGTTACCCCTGCAGAGAAAAGGCATCTAAAATTCCTAATGCCTTTGTCCATTTTGTCTTTGTAGGGACAGATAAAAAAGCAGCAAGCTCTGCTGTCAGTAGTAAATGTTAGAACTTCGCTGACAAATCCACTGACACCTTCAGGTGTTTGATGTCCTTCATAAAATGATATAAGAAAAATCAGTTCTTTATCTTGTCTGCTCTCTTATCTCCTCTTGAGGTGATAAGCATCTTTTGATTAGCAGGAGGCAATTCACGTAGCCCTTCTTTACAATTAAAATATGTTCCCCCGCAAGACATGTCAGTTTTTTTCAAGATTTACATCTTCAAGATCTGAACTGTGGTTTTATCTTTCTGGCCTATGACTGAGAACTGAAATTATCTTTAGAAGAGAGAGAAAAACCCTTAAGGTGTAAGTGCCTTTGTAGTTGACTTGCAGCGAATAAACATCACTCATGTTGCTGTGCTGAGTTTAGTTCATTGTGTTTCTTGTTCACTGGAGAAGACTTTTGTGAGTCTTTCAGTAGCTTGGGAGATATTTTTCTTTAATGGAGCTAAAGGGCAAAATATTAAACTGGCGATAGCTAGGAAGAAGTTATTAATAACTGCTATGAAACAGTTTTGCACATTGCAGAGCAGCAGACTTGTATCAGGTTTCTTGATTGTTGAGATTTGGGGTTTAATGGTTTGGGGTTTTTCCCTCCCACCAAAAAAAAATTAAAGACCATCCAATTCAACCAAATGACTTCCTCCCTACTGTTCCTCTTTAAGAATTGGAACATACCACTTTTTTTCAAAACCTACTGGGCATTCATGACTAATTAACACATCTTTCCTTATCGCAAAACTAAATGTGAACTTAAGTGCTGACACCTCTAATATGAATGGAAGGTTTGCCAGTGACAGTCCAGAGCAGGAATTGTTTGGGGACAAAAATACCCTGTTTTCAACTAAATTTGCAGAATAATGTGATGACAGACTCCACATCTAAATGTTTTTGTTCTGGTTCTGTGATGGAGAAGCAGTTAGATGACTGCATGTATTTTGGAATTTCAGCTGCTGCCTTTTTTATAACCTATGAGAATGTGAAATTCATCCTACACCATGGCTCTACACCCTACCTGACTCCAGCAACGCATATGGTGGCTGCGTCCCTTGGGGAAGTGGTAAGAAAAGCTCACGTATTGTGTGTCAGTGGGAGGAGAGGGAACTGTTTGATCAACACTTTTTGGAGTACTGTGGTATGACTTATTTTTAAATGAACTGTTGGTGCTTGTAAGGATTATTTCTGAGTCAATAATGACGATTCTTAGTAGGCCTGGTCTTGCTAAGCCAGTAGATAGTGGATGTATGGACTGCTCCAAAATGTAACTGCACCTTCACATTATAGTGGTTGTGCATCAGTTGCTCTTTTGCAACTTAAACTTAGCCTGTGGTGTGGGGCAGAAAAATGTGTTATGTCTGTGGTTCCCTATTCTGCCTTTATGATATTTGTCATCTTTTGTGCCACTGGTTTCTTTCTCCCCAAAAATGAGGTAGCTGTGTATTTGCACTGCCTGTGATGGTTTACTTTACTCGTAGGTTGGTCCCAAGCCAGCAGCAGTGCAGACTGTGCCATCAGCTTAGCACCAGGTTCCTTGCTGTTATAGCAGCATCCCTGGCTACTTCCAAAGAGAAACAGCCCAGCTCTCCCTGCTCTCTGCACATTCAGCTTTGATTCCCAAGTGATTTTTGTCCTTCTGTAGAAATGATTAAATTGAATGGGAATTAGCCAGGGAACTTCATTTGACATACCAAGCACATGAAGGTAGGTGAATGCTGCTAACCACTGTGCTAGGGGTTAGAGGCAGGAGTAGATACAAGGTGGTAGGGCTGGGTGTGATATAGTCATGCTGCTGTTTCAGGTAGATTCTTTTTGATCTTGATTAGAGCCTGTGCTGTTAGGTTATGACTTCTAACTTCAGGCAATGCACAGAACTTATTTCCCGAAGTCTCTAAAGGCTGTTAGAAATCAGCAAGAGGTTCTTCACCAGCAATGCATAGCTCTTAAATTCCTTGTTTGCTTGGTGTCTTATAGAACAGCAGATCCAAGAAGTGCTTTAAGCTACTCAAGTGTTCTTCCAGAACCAAGCAAAATGATTTTGGGGCTCATGAAGAGGTGCCAGGGCTCTGTGATAAAATCTGCTGGGGGAAAGAAGGTCTCCTTTACCATGAGTGAGGTTTTTTATAGTGTAATTCCTCGGCCTGTGAAGATTCTATGAGAAAACTATGACCAAGTAATTTAATCAGCAGCACCAAAGAACAGTTGGCTACAGATGACTTGTTAAATGATTACAGAACATGTTGCCCAATTTTTTCCAAGGTGGTCTGTACTTGTATAACCCTTCAAATTCAGGCACTTACTGCTTTTGTTTTTGGGCTGACATAGATGGAACAATGAAATGAGTTGCTCAGGGGCATTTCATGTGTTTGGTTCTTGGTACTCTAAGGCCAGAGAAGTAGATGGTGATAACCACTGAAATGGCAGTCTGTCTTTCTGTGGGGTTGTAACACCTATTTTTCAGCTAAGAAGATTCTGGTTTTTTCTGTCTTTTCTTCTCCTCTTGCTGTGACGGGAGAGCTAAGCTGCAAAATAATTGAGATAGGGATTTAGAGATTTGCTACAACAAACTTGTAATAAAAATAGCACAAAGCAAGATCTTCTCACAATTGTTTTATATAAAGCCTTAGACAATCAACAGAAATAGATAAACTATTGCAAATTGCATCAGGGTGAAAGTTATAACTAGTTTTATTGATTAGTCATTAAGTTTTAATTAGGGCATAACCACTGGGACTATTATTTTGCCAGTAGTTTGGGCTTGGAATATTTTTTTTTAAAAAGCATACTTTCCCTCCTTTGTGGGCGTTCATAATTACTATGATATAAATTGCTTTTAAATGTGAAATAATAAGCCAAAAACTGTCACTTTAGCATTCCCAAGACATCTCTTTGCATTTCCAAACTGTTTTTTTACAAAGCGGAGAATTTAAGATTTAGAGCAAGAAACTGATGCTGGATTTCTAGGTTTGCTGCTGCCTCACTGGGGAGCATAATTGCATTGTCTACCATCTTGTGCATCAATAAAAAGTGACTAGGTGCTACACTTAAGGGTATGTTAATGCTGAGTAATTTGAATGTGACCCTGTAAAAATAAATAGGTAAAGAAGAAAAAATGCAAAGGTGGCATCAAAAATCTGTTAAAATATGTGGGAGAAATTGGTCAGATGGGAGCTCTTAGTCTTTGTAAGACCCACTCTTCTGTTTTGTTCACAGCCCGTGTAAAGTCACGGGAAACACAGTGCCCTGGAACTGGTTTGGTTCAATTTCCCCATTCCAAGCTAGGAGCTTGTCCTGGTTTCACTGGAGCAGAATCAGAGGCCAGCTGTGGTCTGTAGGCTGTTAGCAGTTTGGAATCAGCCAGGGCAGCTCCCCCAGGTTGGCTCCAGGTGAATCCCATCCTATAATCTCACATGCAGTATAAAGGGAAAGTTTGCTGAGGGAGTGAGCTCTTGCTCAACTTCTTCCTTACCTGCTTCTCCTTCCCTGCTGGTTCCTGAAGGTGGCCTTCCTGTCTCTTGTCCCCACTGTAAGTACCCTGAGCTGAGTATAACTTTTTATACTTGTTACTGGCATTTGGTATTTTTGTGGCTTCTCTCCTTTTTCTGATCCCTCTCTTGGCTGTGGAAGGGTCATCTGTTGACAGAAATTGGTAGAGTTTGGCCTCTCTACAGGCTAAACATCAACAGACACAAAACTAAGTGGCAAAAAAGTGGTGGCTGTAGAGTGGGGTATTTTTGTCTTTTGAGGCAGGAAGGACACAAAAGGCTGATCTCATCTGCCAAAGTAAGATGAAGTGAGTAAAAAGTTTGACCCTGTTAAACATAATTATTCTTTCCTATAACTGAATCTTGCTGGATGGGGACTCTGAATATCCCGTAACAGTTGAAAAATTATTTACAAATACATAGCCAAAAGTGTTGGGGGCAGATATATGGCATATCATCTTATCTCTTCAAGGAAGACAAAGGGTGAAGAATACATGGGTTACTAAGGAGGGGGGAAAACCCTTATTATACCACATGTGTAACTTAAAGTTGGAGATAGGAAACTCACTTGCTGCATCCAGGGCTTTAGAATTTTTCATCTTGACTCTTCATTGCCCTGTATGTTTAGTCTGCCTGTATCTTTACAGTGAGCTGCCAAATTTTCTTGGAAAACATGATATCATAGGCAGTGGAAAGGAAAACCAGATGTTCTAAAATTTTACTTTTAATAGTCTGAGATGGTGTAAGTAACTCGGAGACGGAGCAGTGGTTTTAACCTCCTAGTGCCCATTTTAAACAGTAACCAGGTGCATCTTGCAGAGCCAGAGTTAACAGTACAGCTCCAGATTGATTTATATAGTATTTGAAATGTCAGTTTAATATGACACTGAATACTATTAATTACAAGAAACATTGATAAAGAGAAATCTGCCTCAGGGCCACACCCAACAGCCTCCTGCAAACGTGGTTTGATGGGACAAGTTTAAGATTGTCTCAGTTTGACCAATGAAGTTTCCTTCCTGAGTGCCAGAGGGGCTGGATTCAGCACAATTAATTTTACATCCTGCTGACTTTTCCGTGGAGGTGAGAATAAAATTGCTTAGAGAAGCCAAATGACAACAGCCTTTCCATCTAATATTTAGGTATTGTTATGGTTACATACAATATCAGCTTTGCAAGATGTTTAGTGGAAGTTTTGGGCTGTTGCTTGTAAATATCAAGTTCAGTCTTATGTTTCTGACTTTTTAGTTTTAATTGGCTATTTTTTATGCTGTCTTTTGGTTGTTGTGTTTTTCCCAGTGTGAAAGTGAGCTACCTTGTCTTTCAGCTCACTCGTGAGTGTGGGAGGACTGAGGTTCAGGATAGGAAGTAGATGTCCTGTTCTTTTGGCAGCTAGTAATGGTCTGGAAGTAGATTACCAGCTGAAGTTACTGAAGTGCTTTTGTCCTTGTGGAAGTTTCCAGTGTGCTGGCGGTGCATTGATGCTGTGCAGTGCATCCCCAAGGCTGCCACATCTCAGGTTACTTGCAATCAAGTGATGTGTGTCCAGAGTGTGCCGTAGCACCAGAGAGAGTAACTCTGATCCTGAAAGCTGCCCAGTCATATTAGTGACACTGTGCTTGCCTTCATTTGTCGTATTAAATTGTTAAGCTGATGTAGTTATGATACTTCAGGTTCCTCATCTGGCTTGTTCTCATCCTGCTTCAGTGTCTCTGCAATCTGGTCATGGTATAAATGTTGGACAAACTTACTTAGTCTGGGAAGGTGTTTTTGGTCTGGTTGCACCTACAAGGCTTTGGTGGAGCATGAACCTCAGGAAAAGATGGAAACCATGGCAGTGTTTCAAGGCAGCTCAGAGTGTAGGTAGGGACTGCTCCTTTCAAAGGTGATAGGCTGGGCTGTACTTAGCAAGAAGGATTTTGGCATATCCTCACACAATGTTTTCTTCCAGAATTTGAGAATGGAGGGGTGTTGAATCAATTTGAATTGAAAAGTCCAAGAGTTTGTTATTTCTCTGGAGAGAGGGGATCATGTGGCTCCAGAGGGCAAGGTGAGGACAGGTATTCAAGGTGAAATTCCAAGCTCAATTGTATATTACAGTGCATTGCCACTTAAGATACATTTGTGATAACAGCAAAGTGTGTGGTTCATGTATGATTAGCATCTGACCCTAGTTAGTATTAATACTAACTAGGGAAATTTTTATCTGCTGTTGGGGCATATCAAGCTTCTTCATGAAGGAATTATCTTTCTGGGGAATTCGGCAAACTTTCTCTGCTAGCCTTAACTTGTTTCTTAGAAGAAATGAGCCCAAATGCAATCAAGTTTACAGATTACAAATCATGATTCTGTAAAATGATGCTTTGACTGTGCTGCTAATTCAGATAAAGCAGGAAAATGCGTGTTTTATGTTATTTTAGATTTTGTATGAATTTTTTTTTCTGGAAAAAACATTCATATTGTCTGTCTATGAATGAGCTCCTTCATTCCTCTGCCATTAGGACCCATTCTGAAGAACAGGCAAAAGCATGAGTCAGACCAATGCACAGAATAATGCCATGAAAGAATCTCCAGCAGGATGATTGTTCAGGGCTATACCTCACTGTAAGCTCGAGAAGATCAGCTTGCAGGAGTTCAGTCAGAGATGAAACAGCTGTTTACATCAGACACAGAGTTAGATTTTAGCTATTTGAAACTCCAAAACTTGCATGTTAGTAGATGTGCTTTTAATTTCAAAGGCAAGCTGGACACTCTAGAGAGAGTCTGCTGCAACGGAGAAGTGATTTAGTATTATTGAAACTAGACTTTGGGCTAATGGCTTTGACTTTTTAACTAGTCCTTTGAAATTTTAAGAATTAAAAGCTGCATTTTCTGCACTGTCTCTTTTCAACCAGTGTTGTATGGTCTGGCAAATCATAGTATTCAACATAGTATACAAGAATTTGACAGCAGATAGAGTTTGATGGGACCGCTTCCACAGTACTTAAGCCAGTTTTTTTTTTTCCTTTGGATGCATACAGGCATTGAGCAGCGGAGTGTACTGACCCTGGCTAGATGAACAGTGGTGAGGAGTGCAGCAGTGTAGGTGGTCTTTTGGATTAATTATGGTGGATTTTGAAGTATTCATAAATTAATCTGGGTGAGGTCTTGTCTGCAGTAGAGTTGCTGCAGGAATTTTCCCAAATCCTTCTGCAGAAGTGTAGCAGATTAGTGGTTGGGAGATTGTTGTGAAGGTAAGATTACTGCTATTAAGAGCTAGTGGAGAAGGTAGAGTGGATGGAGACTCAAATTAGAGCTGCAGCAGAAAATTGGTGGTAAAGGAAAATGAATGGAAAATGCTTCCAACAAATTCATCACACCAATTCAAGACTGAAACAACAAATGAAGAACTGTCAAACACCTGCCAGCCACCCCTGCAGATCTTCTCTTGTACATTCCATGTTAACTTTGTGTATTGCCTGTTCTTTGTCAGCTGCCCCTTCCAGACTGTGCTGTGTTACCTGCTCTGTTCAGGGCTTAGAAGACTTGCTGCTTTGTAGTAGAGCAGAAGCTTGATAGTTGTCATCCCTTTTCTTCCAATTCTAGGGCTGATATTCAGCTCATTTAGAAGTATTTGTAGCTCAAAGAGTCTGTAGAGGAAAGCTAGTTTGGGTTGAAGAGTGTAAGTGATAAATAAATAATTTAAAAGTCTTATCTGATGTATTTCCTGGCTTGCAATGTACTCTGCCAGAGTCAGCTTTGGAAATGTCTGGGAGTTTAAGGTAAGGTTCTGTACAGAGTTTGTCAGGAATAACTATTCCTGAATAGATCCATATGTGGACAAGCCCATAATTTAAGTGAAAAGGCTGGAGGAAAAAGTAAGGCACCAATTAAAGGCAAATACTTGATAAAATACAATGTAGTTGAAATTTCCGTGTTCTGGGCCAATATAACCCCAAGAGACTGAGCAAATTGTAAAGTACTAGTAATCTTTCAACAGGAGGCTTAATGTGTTTTCAGAAAATACTGCCTGTGTTCTTTTGCCTGGAATCTCATTAACATTTGTTCTCCTGTAACACAGCCCGAGCCCACTTGGCTCCTTGGAAACAGTTTTTCAGCTGGATGAGTTGCACCATGCTACTTTTGCTGAAAGAACAGTTTGGCTGGTGGATGTAATTAGTTTCCTACGCCTTTTAAAATAAGTTTAACAGACTCTGAGTGGTAGAAGAGTTGCTAGGATAGATTGGATCATGTAGACAATTCTGTAGGTTGAATTAAGGGTCTGTTTTTCCATGTTTAAATGTGGAAGTAATTTCTGATTCAGGCATCAACCAGCTTAAGGAAGCTTTATTTTTTTTTTTAAGGTGTCCCACTGTGTAATTTTTGCCAATTTAGCTTAAATCAACTGCTTGTGACTCTACTGAGGAACTTCAAAATCTATGGGACACGTAGTGCTGAAATACAAAAGCATAGCAGCAGCTATGTGCTTAGCATCAGGCTGTTTTTGGTAAGTTTTAGGTTTAGTTTTAAAAAGGGAACTAAACTCTACATTGGTTAAACTTTGAAAGATCTATTTAGTTATGCAAAGCACAGACACTTTCAGAACATTGCAGTGAGAAGCATTTCTGTAAAGGAGTTCTTAGTATCAGCCTTGTCAACTTCAGACTTCCTGTTCTTTGCCTGTTAACTGCTGTAGTTTGGGTAACAGTTTCTCCTTTTTTGTGAAGAGAACTCAGCGTATTTCCACTGTTTGAGTATATTTTCCAGGGTGTATCTGATGTGGCTGATGTCGAGGTAAGTGGGAAACCCACACAAAGAGTTGCAGGGCATGTAGCTGGGCAACTGAGAGCTCTGCATAGGGGAAGAAAGGAATCTGAGAGGGGCAGAAGCCTTTGTTGTGAGCTCTGATGTCATGGATGAGGAGCCAGATGAAGACTTCAGGTAGCTGGAGTGAACAGGCTCAGCCAGGAATGGCCATGGTGGAGGAAGAAGTGTGTGGTGATGCAGATGATGCTCTGGAGCAGGAAGAAGGGGGCACTGGAAGGAATTAATAAGGACCTGAATTAGGTTTAACGATTACATGATGAAATCATAGAATCATTACGGATTGAAAGGGACCTCAAAAGATCATCTAGCCCAACCTGCCTGCAACAGCAGGATCACCTAGACCAAGTCACACAGGAACTCATCCAGGCGGGTCTTGAATATCTCCAGTGAA
>JAOXOE010000745.1:13152860-13216161 GCA_028565055.1 Phoeniculus purpureus
TACAGTGTCCCTGGGAACTCAGGCTCTCTTGCTCTCTTGCAAGACTTTATGGGATTCATGCTCTCAGTACCAATTCTAACAGATCATGTCCCTTTTCATGAAGCCATCCTGCAACAGGTTCCTGGTGTTGCACTGCATCTCTTCAGCCAGACATGTTGAGGCGGACCACACTTCTAGCCCCTTACACATACTTATCCCCTTTCTGCTGTTTTTCAGCCTGATATAACACCATTGAAGACAGATTCGATATTTGCCACCAGAATAGAACTTTCTCATTACTTTGAGCTATTCATTACGTCTCCGGGGTGTGCTATATTCCATTTCTTGATTATGCTTTCAGTATAGGGTACAACGAAAACAGATGCAAAATAGAAAGCACTGGAGGCTGGAGAACCAATACACGTGTGCAAGTTATAGCCAGATTATAATGACTGTTATTAACGGACCCATCACTAGACATTCTCCTTGACACACTTAAGCTAACAAACATCGCACCTGCTGATGCTACTCAGCTGAAAATCAGCAGCATGTGTATTTTGTTTATATAAAATTCATTCTAGCACTCTGCCCACTAGCCAAATCCTCTCACATGACTGTTGATCTTCCAGGCTGATAACCCCTTTGGGATTGATGGCAGTTTGAGCTGTCATTAAGGACTGTTGATAAAGCAGGCACATACTCTACAGTCTGAAGCAAGACCTACACTCAAACATTGTGTACTTAGGAGGTTCACAAGGATTTATCTCAACTCTGTTATATGAATTCTTATGCTGGGAGCTGTCCATATGTTCTTATATAGATGTTGTACAAGCTAGCTTTGTATTTATGCCTTAATCCTATAAGAATTCATCTGAGGTATAGGGCTGATTGATTTTTTTTTGTTACTAGCAGCAGAAGTGTTTTCAAAGGACACAAGTCATTCCACCTGACAGTGCAATATATATGAATGCTTTCCTTCTTCCTTCTTCCTAGTCTTCACTGAGGTCAGACTAGTTGGTACAGGAACGTGGAGGAAGCTGTGTTGAAAACTCTTCAAGTCA
Organism: Phoeniculus purpureus; assembly: GCA_028565055.1. Taxonomy (NCBI): domain Eukaryota; kingdom Metazoa; phylum Chordata; class Aves; order Bucerotiformes; family Phoeniculidae; genus Phoeniculus; species Phoeniculus purpureus. The sequence continues at coordinate 13,153,901 of JAOXOE010000745.1, forward strand.
AATTCCAATTAAAAGGCCATCTTGCTATATAAAGAACAAGGAAGACAACACCCAGCTCAAAAAATTGCAGTAGTGGTCTATCAGAGGATTGACTACACAGGAGAACTTGCCATTTGCGCCACATAATTATGCAAGAGGTTTCCATGGCAGCTTACTGAGATGCTTTATTTAACCTTTTAAAACTGTAAGGTGCAGCTTCATGACAAAATGGTGTTATTTCTGATTAGGTTGACTTGTTTTCATAGAATCACAGCATCAGAATTATTTGAGTTGGAAGAGACCTTTAGAAGTCATCTAGTCCATGTAGTAGAGACATCTTTAGCTAGATCAGGTGCTCAGATCTCTAAACATTCTGACCTTGAATGCTTCCAGGGATGGGGCTTCTACCACCTCGTTGAGCAACCTGTTCCAGTGTTCACCATACTCATCCTAACAAATTCATTCCATAAACTTAGTCTAAATATAATCTCATAGTTTAGTTTGAAATCATTACCCCTGGTCATGTAGCAATAGGCCCTGCTAAACAGACAGTCCCCGTGTTTCTTATAGGCCTACCTTGAGCACTGAAATGCTGCACCCAGAGCCTTCTCCAGGCTGAACAACCTCATCTCTTTCACAACAGAAGTGTTCCAGCCCTCTGATAATTTCTGTGGCCTTCCTCTGGACCTGTTCCAACAGGTCCAAGTCCTTCTTCTGCTGAGGACTCCAAAGCTGGGCAGGTGTCTCACCAGAGACCTTGCCAGGACAAAGAAATAAGAATTAATAAGTAAGAGAAAATAAATGAGTAAGCTTCTGACTCCTTGTTTTTGTTTTGCCCTCCTGGCCCTCCTGGAATTACCTGGGAGAAGACGGACCCTCACAGGAGGGTTGCATTACTTGAAACAAGTGGAACAGACTTTAAATGAACTTCAGAACATTTCAGTTCTGCCTCTGTGCCGCTGCAACACTCTGTGCATTGGTGGAGGCCCAGGAAAAGGCAATCTTGAGCGAATGTCCTACTGATGGCCCACCAAGAGTATTTGATCAGACAGACTGTCATTCTGAGACTTTCTTTTAGAAAACGGTTGGGCATCTAAAGGAAACACCTTAAAATTACCTTAGTAACGTTCACTTACTAGGAAGGCTATGAAACACTGATGCTGCACTTCCTAGGACTGCAGTGCTTCACAAACATAAAACGTAAGTAAAACAACATAAGTAAAACATAAATCAAGTTTTACATCTTGCTGTCCACAAGGCACAATAAGGGTAATGAACACAGTGTGTACTTGATGTATGTGTACATTTGGGTATACATGCAAATGAGAACATCTGAGAAACTGCTTGAGGAACAATTTCCACTGGAAAATGCAGATTTGTTGAAGCCACTCAACTCCATTGAGAAATTGAACGCTTTGATTTTAATGCAGACCAGAGGCAACATGCTTGCTTCTTTCTTGCCAACATACTGTCCTTGCTTTCTGGGATTTAAAGGAAGAGCTTTTTGCCTACCTCAACTTGGCAGCCCATCTGAAGGGCTGTCCCAGAGCTGCAATACTTGGACAGATCTGAGGCTTTTGGGTTTATGACTCTTCATTAGTATCACAGAATCATGAATCATTAGGGATTGGAAGGGACCTCGAAAGATCATCCAGTCCAATCCCCCTGCCACAGCAGGATCACCTAGACCAAGTTGCACAGGAACATGTCCAGGCAGGTTTTAAACGTCTTCAGAGACTCCACAACTCCCTTGGGCAGCCCCTTCTAGGGCTCTGTCACCCTCACTGGGAAGAAGTTCCTTCTCATATTGTTGTGGAACCTCCTCTGTTCCAGCTCACACCCATTGCCCCTTGTCCTATCATTAGGTGCCACTGACACACTTCCAGAGAGACTTTCGCTAGTGCATCTCCAGTGGTTCAGTCTTCCTAATGAATGAGCTGCAGTTTTGTGTTTGTTCTGGGGAAAGCCTGTAAAAACAGAAGAGCAGATGTGCCCAGTTGTAGAGAACTTTTCATAGAAATCCAAGAATTGTGGATTGATGGTTTTTTTTCTTTGGTTTTGGGGTTTTTTGTTGTTTTTTGGGGGGGAGTGGGAGGTGTGTACTCACTGGAGTGTTTGTGTTTGGGGTGGGGTTTTTGACTGATGCCAGACAGGGTCGTTTTCTGTGTTGAAAACTCTTCACGTGCCTCTCTGACAATGTTTTGGTAAGTAAATTTCTGTTACTGACAGGATGGTCAAAACACTCTTTTCTTCAGCCACAGCAGATCTTTCTCTTGCTGAATTTGGCCAGCAGTGCTGTGTGAATAAGCTGTTCTTCCTCGTTTGAGCTGGGCCGCAGTGTGTAGCTTGGGTGTCCAAAACATACTAGGGCTGAGCTGTGTTTTTTAAAACAAAGAAGCCCTGTGGTTAAGTAATCCTAGTAAAAATCAAAAACACTCGGTTAATTCTGCATTACCATGGGTGTAAATTCTACTTGAGGCTGTGTTTCCTTTTTTTCTCACCTGGTTCTGGTCAGCTGCGCTAACAGGCATCTGCTTCCATGAGCCCTCTTTTTAGTGCTGCAGGTAATACAAATTGAAGATGACGTTCCAGATGCAATCTCACCAGGGCAGAGTAGAGGGGGCGGAGAACCTCTCTTGGTGAGGGTGAAAGAGCACTGGAAGGGGCTGCCCAGGGGGGTTGTGGAGTCTCCTTCACTGAAGATGTTTAAGACCCACCTGGATGTGTTCCTGTGTGACTTGGTCTAGGTGATCCTGCTGTGGCAGGGGGATTCAACTGGATGATCTTTTGAGATCCCTTCCAATCCCTCATGATTTGATGATTCCATGAATCTGCTAACCATCAGAAGTGGGGCGATTAACAGATCGAGAGAGATTCTCCTCCCCCTGTACTCTGCCTTGGGGAGACCGCATCTGGAATCTTGTGTCCACTTCTGGGCCCCTGAGTTCCAGAAGGACACAGAACTGCTGGAGAGAGTCCAGTGCAGAGCCACAGAGATGATGAAGAGAGTGGAACATCTGCCTGATGAGGAAAGGCTGAGGGAGCTGGGTCTCTTGAGCTTGGAGAAAAGGAGACTGAAGGGTGACCTCGTTAATGTTTATAAGTATGGAAAGGGCAGGTGTCAGGAGGATGGAACCAAGACCTTCTTGGTGTCATCTAATGATAGGACAAAGGGCAATGAGTGTAAGCTGGAGCAGAAGAGGTTCCGCATCAACATGAAAAGGAACTTCCTCACAGTGAGGGTGACAGACCACTGAAACTGCCCGGGCTTCCTGGGGAGTTGTTAAGTGTCTTTGTCTGGAGACGTTTAAAACTCAGCTGGCCATGTTCCTAGGTGATCCTTCTGTGGTGGAGGGATTGCACTAGATGATATTTCAAGGTCCCTTCCGATCCCTAATACTCTGTTGGTCTTTGATTCCTCAGAGTGAGTTAAAACATCCATCAGAACGGTCAGGACAGTATGAGTCTGCCAGGAGATGGCAGCATTGGTGCGTGCAGGGAGCACCCGACAGTTAAAACCCGTTTCTCTGGGCTGACAAGGGAGGGAAAAGTACTGCCTTCATTTAATGGGAAGCGGTAGGCTAATGCTAACAGTATAGGTCTGTTCTTAGTTTTTATTTTACTGACTTGCACCAGCCAGTTAGGGACAAAAGTTAACTTAGGTTTGTGTCTCACTGGGGTCATGCTTTGACCTGGTGATTCAAGACAAGGGTTTTGCAATCCGATGCTCTTGAATTCAAAGTGGTTCTAGTATTAAAAGGCTGGGAAGATGCCAGTGTTGTCTTTTCCACGTACCTGCTCCATACCCTAATGACAGCTTTGCTTCTGGCTGTAAAATCGGGTTTTGTTAAAGCTTAAATCTAGAAACCTTTGAGCCTGTTGTCTTCCTGCCCTAATGGTACCTATATACCTGCACTGCTGTGGGGGATGGTCTGAAAACTGGAGAACTCTGTTACTTGACTGGTTAAATATGGAAGGAACTTTTAGGGCGGCACCTGGTTCTCTTGTGAAGTTGGTCTGTAGGATCTCAATTCTGTCTCTCTGCTCCCATCAAAAGACAGGACTAGCTGCTGGCTCCAGAGCTTGTTTGGAAAAATGAGTGTAGCCCCTATCAACAGGGTGTTGTTGTTTGATGCCTTAAAGTCACCTGAGGTTGCTGAGGACCCTCTGCTGTACCCTTTCCATGTCTGGCTGTGCAGATGCTCCACAGCAAGTAGATTTGTCACAGGGTCATCCTCAAAGCTGGCTGGATTCCACAGAATGGCCTGTGTCTGGCAGGCTCTATTGTGCTCTTCTGTGGCAAGCAGCAGGCTACACTAGTGTGAACAACCAAGAGATTAAACAGCATTTTATTTCTGGGATCTCAGTGATTAGGGAGGTGAATGAGCTCCCACCATGTGAGGTCACGTTATTGTGTGTCTTTCATGTCTATTTATCTAGTAGTCAGTGCTGGTTAAAGCATATACGTGGGCAGTGACTGTGGAGCAGCTGCATGATTACATCTTTCACTCTTGCTCATGCAATTCACTTACAGCCTTCAGATGTCTGAAAATGTAAGTATGGAATCTCTTGGTGCAGCATAACCACACTGGTGCTGCTTGAACAATTAGCTAAGAAACCAAACGGGGGAGATGTGTGTTGTGTTCTTTTAACTCTAACAGCATTACCTGGAAGGTGCCACAGTGATCTAATAGATTCAAAATTCTTCTGTACCCATCTGTCCCAGGCTGTTACTCTTTCTTTTCTTCTTTTAACCCAGTGGGCTAATAAGATTTGTGTGAACTTCTCCTTGAATACTTCTCTTTAGGGACCTGTGTCTGACATCAAAAGCCTACTCGGATGCTTATTCATAGTGAGGTACACATGTAGGGACAAATAAGGTAGCACATTGCAAGTTCAGGTGCCCAGTGAAAATGTCACCCTCCGGTCTGATGTTGGCAGCTGTTGTAGCTTATGGCTTTTTTCACCGCACGAGTGCCCTGTGGAGCCAATCCGACAGCACAGCCTGGGTGACACGAGCTTTTATTTCCTTTCAGAACAGCACAATGTAATCACTGTTTTTGTTCTTGTGCAGCCACAGGCTCCCTTGTAAGTGCAAATTCAAATGGGAGAAACATCAAAGTTTAATCTGAAATGAAATGCACCCCAAGTAGTCTGGGGGAAATGGAGATGTTACTTTGCAGCCACCCTTCTCCTGCCAAAACTGCAGCACCCTCGATGACAGGAAGCCATGCTGTGCTCTTTGTCTCCTCCTGATTGACTAGATTGTTTTCATCCTAGCCTTTTTGAAGCTTTCCTCCTGCTTCCATATTTTTAAGGAATAAAAAGCTAATATAAGGACATGGAGTGTTATGAAGCATGAAGTTCTATAAATATTTATGCTGAACTATCAAAAAACTTGACAGTTCTTATTTTCTTGACAGATTGGGATCACTTGTTATTTTTGACCCTGAGAATTGAAGAGCACATAGAGCTAGATCTGTTTGTAATGACTTTTGGATATTGTTGTCTGGACTTGTAGGAGTGTAACAGACTTTTTCTTGGTCTCTTTGTGAAAATAGATCTTTGCTCTTGTACTGTGTTATTCACAAATGACCACTCAAATGACTGTCTCTGTGCAATCCGACGGTGAATTCCTGAACTTCCTTTGGCACATGTGGGTTTCCAAGTTAGCAGCTTGGTTTTGCCACTTGAGATGAACAGATTGCACTCAGGTTGCTCTTGACTTTAAATACTCAGTGATCACCTCTATATCCAGGAATTCCAGTTTGTTCCTAAGCCCATGAGCTAGTGAACCCCCAGTGTGTTCCTGAGCATGAGATGGGATTGAGGAAGGCTAAAAATCTGGTGAAGGCTGTTGTGTCTTCAGTGTTTTGCATCAGTCCCAGCACTGCTTTAAGTATCCCTGAGACCAGCTGAAGACAATCTCTTCTTACAAGTTTGAGTGCTGATAAACAGACATTTTCTAGAGAGATTAGAGGTTTGTAATGCTCTCATACTTCAGATCACAGAACCACAGAATGGTTGAGGTTGGGATGCTTCTCATTAGACCAGATTGCCCAGAGCCCTGTCCCATGTGGCCCTGAACACTTCTAGAGATGGAGCATTCACAACACCTCTGGGCAACCTGTTCCAGTGCCTCATCATGCTCACAGCGAGGAATTATTTCCTAAGATCTAATCTAAATCCTCCCCCCTTTTAGCTTGAAACCATCTCCCTTGTCCTATCACTAGATATCCCAGTAAAAAGTCTCATTCCAGCTCATTCCTGAAAATTTTTTTGCACATGAGTTTAACTCCTACCTGACGCTGAAGTGGCAGGTGAACATTTTATAGGTAGGTCTGGCTTTTTTAGAAAATCTGGAGCTTTGTGGCAACAGCCACACTGTTATTGGCACCTGCAGGGGCCTTTCTTGCCTTGTAAATTCATTGTGTAGGAAAGAATCAATCCAGTACTTCACCTTGTATAAAATCCCCTGTGTGCCTTAAGGTAAACCTTGAATATGTAGCGTGTGTCTGAAGCTAACCAAAGTGACTCTTGCTGTCAGTCACTAGAGGGCACAAAGGAACTACCTAGGAAAGAAGTTTGTTCTCTAAGCCTTGACTCTCTAGTTTAAATCTATGAAAGTTGTGTGGAAATTCTGTTGTCTGCCAAAAGACAGGATGGCTTCAAAATGTTGTTTTCGTTGGTGATTTTCCCCACCTAAATCCACGTACGGTTTGAAAGTTAAACGTTTCAAGGGTACTTACTTTTTTCTGTTAGTGCTATTTGGTGTTCAGATAGCACATAGATCTCAGAGCAAATACATAAGCTGCTCATAAACCCTTACAATTACAAAAGTTACTTCCTAATGTCTCAGCTTTCTGTAATTGAGAGAGTTTCCTGATTGTGTCTGCTGTATGAGGAGTGAGGTGGCAGAAATAATTGCTCTCTAAACATACAGTTCTTTTGCAGGTTGCGTGTCTCATACGGGTTCCTTCTGACGTTGTCAAGCAAAGAGCTCAGGTTTCTCCTTCCTTGAGTACCCTCCAGATTCTCTCCCACACCTTGTATCATGAGGTGAGTTCAGGGACAAACTTCAGAGAAGCTGGTTCGTTCTTCCCACTGCCAGACATATCCAGAAACATTCCTACAATTTTATCCCAGTTCTGTGCTCTCCTAGCACTTTGCCATCTTTTCTTCTGTTGTTAAAAGTGAGTGGCGTGTTATGTTCAGGGAAGCCACCAAACCGCCACCTCCTCCGTGTGCATGCACTTACACACACACTCTCTCTCTAAACAATTGTTCCTCCTCTTTTTATATGGAGATTTTATATTTTATTTATTTATATTTAAAACCAATACAATTTACCTTTCCATATTCCAGATCTCTGCTTCTATTTATGCAAATAGCCCTTGTCTAGGACAGCAGAACGTGGAGTCTGTAGCTAGTTTGCTAAATGGTTTCCGGTTTTTGAAGCAGGCTTTGGAGGTGATGTCCTAGAAGCACCATTTCAGGGAGGCTCTGTAGGAACTTTGGAAATGAGTCTTCCTCCACTATTGGCAACTTTTTTAGAAGAAGGGCTTTTGTAATATTTTCAGTAGTGATAATTGTCCTTGCTGAAAAAAAGCTGTTTTTACTGAGTCTCAAAAGGGGCATTTTTCAAATTGCGTTCTATAAGAGAACGTGGCTCCTGAAAATGCTGGAGAAAAATATGATCCACATTTCTGTGCATAAAAGCTAGAAAATGAAGACATAAATATGACCTTTAAATGATCCACTTTATTGGTATTTGATTGTAAAAAAAAAAAAAAGTAAATTGTGATAACCCTGCACAAGAGGGTTGCTGGCACTACTTTCTGTGAGTTGGTCATTCTGCTCTAAAAGCTGATGCTCTCAAAGCTGTAAGTGTTACCCCTTCTTTGTAGCTGTTCAGAGAATTGCAAGACTTGCCAAACATTGGAATAAACCATACTATGATTTTAAACAGCATTTTATATACACTTATAACATTTTAATTGTTTCAAATGCTATCAGCTGGTTAAAAATGAGAGATTTGTCATGATAAAGGCTTTGAATCAAGGCTAAGAAGGCAGACACAAGAAGCTGTCGCCCTATGGGTTCATTTCGCACAAGCTGTTTAAACAGGACAGCTCAAAATATTTATGGGATAGTGGATCCTTCTAGACCAAAGTATTGGTCTAGAACAAAGTAGTGCTTGAAGTAATGTGTCCTTGCCCTTTTAACTGTAAGGTGTATTTTTGTCTCTATAACTGGTTATTCTGATCAGTGGTTAAGCGATCTTTGAAGTGAATATGAAACCCTCCACCGTTGTACTTCATCTTACAATCAATGCAGTCAGTTTGCCAGTAGTTCAGGGCTGACACTCTGAATAACCCTGTAATGCTTGCCTTGTAATCACTGATAAATTGTGCTCTTTGGCAGATGAATTCCCTATAGCTGATGCCTTCTTTTGTTCTTTACAGGGTATTCAAGGACTTTATCGGGGTTATAAAAGCACAGTATTGAGAGAGGTAAAACACTTGTATTTTTTTACTTAAAAAAAATTTGATTATTTTGTCTCGCTTGTTTTCTAACAAGAGAAAGTTGTACAGTTGAGATTAAGTGCCCTAACCATATGCTCTAAATCCTGGTGTGTTCAATTCTAGGTAAGTTACTGGTCTGTAGTTTAAGTTGAACACTGGTAATGTACGCTAAGAAAACCTGTGATATGTGCAAAGCCAGTAGCACCCTGTGTTTCTCACTTCTGTTGCTTCTAAATTGTGAAAGGGTGGAAATATATATGTTAACATAATACAAACCATAAAATAAAGTACTGGAAGCTTCCTCAAGCATTGTGCTTGCATCACGTGAAGTGCGTGTGCCAACAATGGTGAACTGGTGGCTTTGGGCCAAGTTTGGCACAGACAGATTTAGCCTTTCCTTGAATATATTTGTCAGCAGATGCCGAGAGATTATCTGTCATCTGTATACAGGGACAATTGTGCTTGCTCTGTTTTCAGGTTTCTCTTTTTAATGTGCGAAAGACATGCATTTAGGAGATGTGGTACAGTATTGCTTAACTGTACATCAGAAGTACTTCACCTGGGAAGAAATTGGGACTAAAAATAATTTAGTCTGCTTGGCAGAAAATAGTTCCTAAACCAAAATGTCTTCATAAATGCCCTATGAATTGCAGGATTAGTGTCATGCAAGTGTTGTGTGTGAAGTGAGTGTGTGGTGTGCTGTGTGAGTGAAGGCAGAGTATAAAAGAAGTAGAAAAACATACTGATGAGCTCCCAGTCAAAAAACTGGTTCTGAATCAGATCCCAGAAGGCCATCTTTTGACAAAGCAGAAGTTGCACGGTGCATACATACCTCAAAGGGATGAGGCTCAATTCCTATGAAAACATAACAGCTATTTTCCATGAAGGAGTCTTTGCTTACTGGGTGTGGGTTTGTCCTTCACTTATATAACTCAACTGAGTAAACCAAGCTTGGAACTTTGCCTCTTTTGTTTTTTAAACACCGGATCAGATCTGCTGGTTCTGTTGCCATTGATAATAAAGCCAGTTGCAGAGGCTCTTTAAGCCTTCATTCAACAGCTCTGCTTTTAAAAGCCTTTCTTCAAGTTGAAAACTGTTTTTAGGATAGTTGCATTACACAGCTTTTGTTACAATTACAGAATAAAGGTAGATATTACCTAAGATAAGAAGTACTAAATTCAGTGTTGCGTAAAGTGCTGACAGTGTGTATCTCTTTTAGCAGGTTTGAGTATTAAAAACATTAGTTATTAGTGCAGAGATGACACTTGCTTTTCTGAAGTGTAACCCCCGCCGTAGCTTTGTCCTGGACTTATTTTCTGGCTCACTAAACATGTGTTATTCTCTCGGATTTCATTTGGAGATGGGCAAAAAAGGGGGCAACGAATCATTTTGATTTCTCTGAGGGGTTCTGAATAAATGAATAAATTTAGAACCCATTGAACACAGGTTTTGCATACTAACAGGTAGATAAAACCACACAGTTACTACTGAGCACCATTCTGCTTAAAATTTGTTTTGACATGTGTCAGGGCGGTAATTAATTTGCAGACCATATTCATGGCAGAGTGTGCGACCCTGCTGAGATAACTTTGTTTACTCAAAATGGCAGCGCTTTGTTGGAAATTTAATGGGGCTTCTCTCCATTATGTATATTCATAAAAGATCCTTCAGAACTCATTTCAGTTGAAGTATTGCTTCTTGGCAGAGTCTGTCCAATAGAATGAGGAATAAATGATTACCAAATGAAATGTGCTTTCTTTTCAAAATGAAACAAATCATAGGTGATGCTGTTTTAAAAAAAAAAAAAATCTTTGAATTTGTGCCTGTTAAGACACTTGCGTTTTTCTGACAGTGAATATTGTGAAGCAATGTCCGCTCCAGTAAGAACAGCATATTGAACCTTCAGCTAGGGCTGCTGCAAGCCTGACATTTAATCTTGGGTGTTTTCCCTTCTCTTTATGTTCACTTCTTCCTTTGGGAAAAGTCTTTATTTTCAGATAAAAATCTATATTCATTCATTACCAGACAAATCCAGGTGTAGCAGCGTAGCATGTATAGACCGATAGTTAATTCCAGCTGACTTCTATACTTGCAGAATTTGTTTACAATCTTTGGTTCTTTGCTTACAGAACCCTCTTTGTTTAGTTACAGTGGAGTGAGATTTTTGGATAGAGGGGCTTCAATGCATGATTTTTCATTTTAAAAATATAATTGTAAGAGGCTGTGGAAGTTGATGCATTTCAGAGGATGATGCTATTACACTGACAAAATTATTGAGCTAGAATTTAAAATATCATTTTAGTTGTTTCATTGGGACAGAATTTTGCAGATTACATAAAGCAGTTTTGAGTGCTTGGACAGAGATTTGCTTGCCAATTCCTTGGGCTTAAGTTGAAATGAGTCTGATTTATAAAATGGAGTGTTGAAACCTTGGCATTCTACTGTAGTGTAGTAGATTTTTTTTCCAAGACAGCCTTACTCTGCTCCATGCAATTTGCGTTGGCTGCTGTGCTGCTTCTGTTCTGGTGCAAGGCTGTTGTTTCATCCATTTGAGTCTCACTCTTCCACTATCCCCTTTATCTTCCCATTAGAATAGTTCTTGTACAGCTGAACATTAGAAGAGAGAGATTGCTAAGTAGATAATGCTTTTGGAAAGAAAAGTTGAGTGAACATCAGTGCCTGGAATTTTGGCTATAACTTTCACCTTCTTCCTTTTTGGTGCCTCCTCTCTCACATCTCCATTACAGTTTGGTCTTCACATCTTCCTTTGATGTAAGTACAGTAAACTAATGCTAAAATTGAAAGGGAAGTGCATCATTCTGTTGGCAGTAGTAGCCTGGAAGACACATCCATGCTCCAAGAGAAAAGCTTTGTGGTAATGCACTGAGCAGCAGCACGGTTATTGGGTTGCTGGATGAGACGTTGAATAATGTCAGAAATTGGAGCCTCTGAAATGATGTGGAATTCTCATGATGTCATTTCCAAAGCAAATCCAAGTGAGAATTGTCCTTTTCTATGGTTGTAGCCTATCAGTGTGCATTGGTGTGGAAACTGGATCATGCTACTAAGAATAGTCAGTGAACAGGTAAATTTATCCATGTTTTCCACAACAGAGACAAGTCCATTTGTAAAATTTCCAGCTATCTTATAATGAGGCAGGAACAGACTATAAATCCACTGTAAAACCTCTAGAGTTTCTGAATGGGAATGGAGTTCTGCCGCTGAGATCTTATATGAGTGAAAGGAGCCAGATTTTTAATTCCTGCATAATTCATTTTATTAACTATGACCAAGTAGAACATCTGTTAAAATTCCATAATGTTCAGTTCATGGGAAAAAGAGAGAAACCCCTGAGTTCCCATTGGAGCTTTTCCACTTCCATTAATGTTACAGGATTCTAGCAGATGTCTTAAAGGATGTTGTTATGAATGAGAGGACAGCACAGAAGAGAAAGAGGCACCTTGTCATGTTTCCCTGTGTACAATAACTCACCGTGCAATGAGTTACTTCACCCTCTGCATGTCCATGTGCAAGTTGCAGCTTCACACAGGCAACACCATGGTTAACCTGTAGTGTCCCTTCTGTTGTGAGTTACCAGTTTGGAAGAACTGAGTGAGTCATGAGTGGGTGTGCTGTGTGGTTTTAATCTCATTTGTCACTTTTAAAAATACTGCAGATGGACCGGCCCTAGCCCAGAAGTAGATTTCAAAAGATCTAAAATTAATATTAAACTATTTCTTAAAAAGACAAAGAGGATGTAGGATAACTGGCTCTTTGTAATATATTCACGGATGTCTTGAAAGGGGACTGAGGATTGCTTTAAAATGCCAGTCTTTGCTGTGCAGGTAGCCCTGACTAAGCGTGTCATCTGTGCCGCCTCGTGGACTTACGTGAGACAATTCAGACTCTTTGCTGGAGGTGGCCTCCATTCAAGTAGAGGTGGTAGTGATGTTGTAGTTAAGACTGTAGTTCCAGAACTCACCTCAAACTCTGAATTTGAAAGAAATCTGCTGATAAATCTGAATGCGCTGTTGTACAGCATGCTGTTGATTTTACTCTCTCTGAGATAGCACAGCCATCACTTCTGGGAGACCTATGTTTTGAGGTTTGGTTTCTTTCTCCTTTAAAGTATGCAAGTTGGAGCCCTAAGTGGATGAAGGCAGCTGCTGCTGTCCTGAGTGGGAGAGGCTGCTCCATGCTGTATTAATTTTGGGGAGGAGAAGGGACAGCTAGTTCAGAACATGTGCTTGCTTGAAGAGTGGCAGCAGTGTGGCAAACACACAACAAATTCAGGCTCTTTCCAAGCCTGGAAAGCCAAGAAGGAAGACTGTTTCCTGAAGAGGAGGAACTGTTTGTATGTGTGCTGCAGAACTAGTGTCCTGTTAAGATGGGTGTCTCAAATGGATATGTAGGGAACGCAGAGCAGCCTGTGCAGACAAAGAAGGATCTTGGGAAAAAATACACCAACAGAAAAAAACCCTTAGACTTAACTAGGTGGTAGAGTGAATCTAAAGCAAAGAGAAGAAAATGAGACATAAAGGTTCACCTACTGCTTTTTCCTGAACGTAAAGGGTCAGAGAACAAAGGGGTCTGAGAAAGCCTGTATAAAAATGTAAAACCCAGCTGAGCTATGTTGACCCTGTTGACTGAGGGAGGGAGAGAATCTCTGAGGGCTGAGATCAACAGAGAACAGTCTGCAGACAGGGAGCCCAGTTTGTTTATCCTCTAGAGGTAGTTTTGAATGCTTTTCTTTTGTTAGGACATCTTTGTATAAATATCCTGTTCTCCTAGCTGTTAGGGCTTCTTTTTAAGTTTATCTGTGTTGCTGTAAGACAGAAAGAATGTTATTAATACATTCCTTGACTTGCACAATTAAAACTTTGATCTTCCATCATTCCCTCTGCATTACAGAGCAGATGTCGATAGAAATAGGCAAACAGGACACTATCTTAATACAATATTTGGGAAAACAAACATCCTCCTTAATGAAATATGTGCAATCTGTCTTTTGTTACCTTCTGGAAAACTGAGTTGCCTTTATTTTATTTTGATGTTCTAGATGGATTAGGTTTAACCAAGAATTTGCCAGGCAGCATCTGTAACACTGAGGGGGTTTTTTAATGACTGAGCAACCACCATTTCCTTGACCTGGGTGTTTCTGCAGAGAATAACACCAGTCTCATGAAAGAGATAGGAACTGTAAAATGGACTAACCTGTTAATTTTCCCTGCTGTGTGGAAAATTGTGCGTAAGTTATGTGACACGATCAATGGGAGCAAAGTTGAAAAATTAAGTCTCTGCTTCCCACCCCCCCCTTATCTCACTACTCTGTCTCAGGAAGCCTGATGAGCACTTGAATCACTTGTGCACTTGTACCCTTCTAGATACCTGTAATCAGAAGCTTTTAATTCTTAAAGGTATATAAAGGGTAAGGGTAATTCTTGTGGGGTGAGAGCAGGGGACAAGTCTATGCTTTTAGGGTAGGGGCTCAGGCACATCATGACTAATAAATGGGTGAAAGGGATAACTGTCCTTCACTGTTGAAGGTTATATTTATTACCTCCTCCCTGCAAATGCTGGAATAGTACCTGGAAATGAAAATTGAGACGTTGAAAATCACTTAAAAATGACTTTTACAGACCACAAAATAACCCTGGGTTTTCTGATTTACCAGCAGGGGGAACTAGGTTTTGTCATATGCCTGAATGGCAAATAAACAAACTACTTGCTGAAGTCTGGGATGGGAGGGCTGTTTATGTCTTGTGCAGTGATCTCAGGTATTCTAGCTGAATGCTCTGTCTGTCTTGGGCTTGGTGCAGTGTCCGTGTGTCCTGGTGAGAAGCAGAAGGCAGCCATCCTTGCTGCCATCGATTTTCAGTTTACCAGTGGAGCACACAGTTACTGCATCTGGCTGACATCAGTGGATACCTTCAGATGAAAAGAATTTAATTTATGCTGAGTTTTACTACACTTTTTAAAACTGCAGCCTTGCATCTAGGGTCTTTGAACAGAAAAAACCCACCCCTTTGAAAACTCTGAGCACTAAAAGCAGCTTCTGTGATTTGATAATGCAGATTCTTTCCAAGTGAATACGTGTGCACGCAGGGTCTTGCAGGAAGCGAATTCTACCGCATGCTTGAAATAGAGATACTATTTCCATACGTTCTCTAAGCAGCTTACTAAAGCGTTTTTGCAAGTGACGTTTCCTGCAGCATTCATGGTGTAGGAATGCGCTTTTGTGAGTCAGTAGCAACACTGTGGGCAAGAACAAGTTGGAAAGAAGAAAACTGGTTTCCTTCATGCTGTGTTGTTTTTGTTTCAGTGTTGTTTGGATTTTTTGTTCAGTTGTATTTTTTCAAATGTTAAATAACCGAAGAACTATATTCTTTACATTGGTTACTTCTGCATCTTACATGTCTCACAGTGGTTTGAAGAGCACACCCTACATCACAGAATCACAGAATGATCATGGTTGGAAAGGACCTCCTGGATCACTGAGTCCAACCATACCCATCACAACAAAACACCTAAATACTTGATCAATTGACAAACACAAAAGAACCCCCTCCATGCCTGCCACTATAGCAGATCGTGAAGCACCATGTCTACATGTTTCTTAAATACCTCCAGAGATGGTGACTTGGCCACTTCCCTTTGAAGGCTGTTCCAGTGCCCAGCCACTCTTTCTGTAAAGAATTTCTTCCTAATTTCTAATCTAAAACTTCCCTGCCTCAACTTCAGACCATCTCCCCTGGTTTTGTCTTTAGTTACTAAGGAGAAGATGCCAACACCCACTTCCCTACAACCTCCTTTCAGGTGGTTGTAGAGGGCAATGAGGTACCCCCTGAGCCTCCTCCAGACTAAACCTGCCCACCTCCTCCAGCCTCTCCTCATACAACTTGTTCTCTAAACCCCTCACAAGCTTGGTAGTTCTCCTCTGGACACCACCTACATAAAAATACCTGTGACAAAGAATCAGTAAGTGTATGCAATTCCCTCATGAACGAGGATGTACGAAAAGCATCCTGTCCCTGATGAGAAGGTAAGACTTCATCAAGAGGAAGGACAGGCAACAAGAGGAGTCTTCCTCATAAAGGTAGAAAAGGCTTAAAATAGTAAACTAGTAAGTGGCAAACAAAAGTGATTATTTAAAGGGAGGGAGATATTATTTAAGGGGTATTTAAAAAGCAAAGCAATCTCATAGTGTCACGGGGTGAGTAACACCTTTAGAGTTTTCCAGGGTAACCTGAAGATACTAGTGTTGATGGTGTAACATTGAATCGTCAATCATTGCGTCTGAGAACATGACACTGAAGTCAGGAGAAGCCACAACATCTCTGATAGGGCAGATAGTTGTGCCTACTTCCCTAAAGTTCGGCTGAACTTAACACTTGTGACTGATCAAAAGCAAAACCACCCAACCAAAAATCTGTGGAATTTTTGGCCAAGTGGTGGCTTTTAGTTTTAATTCCACAGCTATGTTCTACTATGGGCAATTGTACTTTGTCTAATTTTTGCCTGTAGTTCGCACTGGGAGACAATATTTCCTGTTTTATAAAGCTGTAGGGTAATCCTGTGGATGGCTGAAGGGTTGCTGCACTGTATTGGGTGAAGACTGTTTTGTTTGCAGGTGAAACAAATTCTCTGTCTGTGCTGAAGCAGATAATTCTCTAAACCTGAAAAAAGATGTTTGTGTACTGTATCTGTTTATATAAAAATCTCTACAGAGATGTGAATGTTTGTCCGTGTCAAACACAGGATTGTTTTTAATAATTCCTTGTCTTGGACTGTTTGAAGCAAGTAGTCCTATAAATGTGTGTGATTGGTCTGGAACAACAAGCAATTTAGCAATTTTCTACAAGTACAGAACTGTCTTTCAAGGATGAAATTCTTGCCTGAAGTAGACCAAAACATGATTTTTACAGTGGAAGATTTTGGCAGCAGCATGAATCTGCTGATCAGCATTAATGGCAGTTGTCTGGTTTTCATACCTGGCCTCTACTATGTAGTTTCTCTACATCTGCTAAAAACCAGAAGCAGAGTTAAAAGAATCGGCAATCCAAGATCAAAAGCTTTTCCCCCAAATCCCTTGTATGATGTTATCTCAGCCAGCACTTCTGCTTTAACACCTTAAGACCTGAATATCTGCTCTAGTCAAGAGAAGATGCATTTTAGGACTTGAGAGCATAGTGGGAGTTCTGGGGAGCAGAACTGGTGTGGGACCAAGAGCCCCAGGCTTTCCACTTTCTACTTGCCCTTGAGGTTGGCAGTAACTGAGAGCCTTTAGCACTGGGGAGTCTCCAGACAGTGGTGGCTGTCATCTTTTTTTTAATCAGAAAGATGATGTTTTCTTATTCTGCAGCTTCTTGTAGCTGTTCAGAACCAGGGAGTTCTGAGGACATTGGCAGTGATTAGTGATTTATTTGGGAGATTCTCCACTCTTCTTTTTTGCAGGGGGTTAGCACCTGTGTAGCTTAAAGTATCAGCAAGCAGTGGGCTTTGAGCTGAAGTTCAGAGGAGAGCCTGATGTATACTAGCTGGTTTTGGGTCTGGTACAGGATGAGGAATCTCTGGCAGTGGGGTGAGGCAGGCAGCTGGGGAAAATCTCCCTGTAAATTATCCCAGCATTGATTGTAAGAATCTCTTATCCATACCCTCGATATGAAAATTCAGGTCTGTGTGGATCCATAATAACCTGTCAGTGGTGCTGGGTTTGGTGGGGGTGCTTGAATGGCCATTAGTACAGTTTTTTGAAGATTGTAGTGGTTGTAACCTTTGTGGGTGCAACAGCAGATTTGGAGGGATGTAGCTAAAGCCTGCAGGAGAGGGGAAACTGATTTTAAGCTAGACTGCTGCTGCTGAAACCATGCCTTCATCTGACTAAATAATTCCACCCAACCGTGTCACATCGCAAGATTAATTTTTCTTTAATATCTGTATTTACTTATGTATAGAATATTTCTCTGTTGCTTGTTTTCATATGAATATTAGACATCTGCTCAGAAATATGAAACTAAAATGTGGAATCTGAAACCCAAATGGTCATGGTTAAGGTGTGAAAAAGAAACCAGATCTCTGACAGAGGTCATGCAATCACAGTTATGATGGTGTTTGGAAGCATGGCTGGAGGGGCACTTCTGAGAGCCTGCTACGAGAACAGTTATTCCGAGTGCTTGATACAGATCATACTAACCATTTTTGGAAAGGTTTCTTTGGGGAAAGGTTTTTTTTTTTTCTTACTATCTTGCAGAAAATAGGAATTGATTCCACCGTTCTGAGTGTAGAAGTGACTCCGTATAAAGAAAACAGTGAATGTTATACCGAGTTTCAAAGTAATTTAAGGGCCAGACTGAGCTAGTTTTAGCAGACTGAATAGATGAAACCACTTAGCTTGTTTAAAGAAGAGTCTTGGGAGTGCACTAGCAATCCTTATGCTAAATATTTTGGCCACTTAAGGGAAAATAAGTTAATTTTGGGCATGGGAACTCTTGTGCTTTCATTTAAAAAATAAATAAATTGGGAGCACGGTGACCTTTCTTCTGTGTCTTCCTTGCTCTGGGTATGTTGAGCTGCCTTACAGCAGAGGGCACACGATGCCTGCGCTCGCCGCAGTGGCAGCCCAGGGATCTCTTTTTAGGATGACCTGTGCGGCTTGGAATTGACTCTGCTTTAATCCTGCCTCTGAGCCCAGTTGCAAAGGAAACATACAATTTAAAATATTTTTCATTTTCTCCTGCTCTGGGTACGAGCCTATTGAATTTCCTGGGACTAACTTGTATGAAGAGATGTTTAGTTTAGGAATGATTTTATGGCTTCCTGTTCTTCAACTAGGTTTTCATTTGATATGAATTAGCCTAAAGGTCTGGAGCATTCCCAGTGTGTTCTTGCCCGGGGAATAAAGCCTTAGGTGACTGTAAAGAAGGAAGAGGACGTTGTGTGATCATGCTACACTACAGTGCCTAAGCTGAGACTGCACAGGTTATGGAGTAAGCTGGCTTACATTTTATTTTAGCACTGACTTTTGCCAAGTTCCTGTACTTCTTTTCCATCCACTTTTAAGAAAAAGACAGTAATCTTGGGGATAACTCCTGTGTGGTGTGCACCTTAATTTCAGAATCCCTTGTCACTTTGTGGAGTTGGAAATGCCTGTGGGGGATGAAACGAGAGAGGGGTGGTAAATGTGATTTTCATTATTATAGGCAAAGCAGGTCTTGTGTGGATTCTGCAGATGGAAATTGTGTTTTTAAACCAGGCTCCTATCTCGCTTTTTATTTTTCTGTTAATTTTATAGAAGCCAATAAAGAGTGAGTGCTGCAAACTTTCTTCTTTCTGACGGCTGTATATGTGACACTTGTGTTCTTGCTTTTCAAAGCCAGTGAGTCTAGCTATAGGAAAGCAGAGCCTGGCCTGAATGGTTTAGCATGGCAGTACAGATAGAGGAGTGCTGGATCACTCTGCCTGGTCTGCCTGTTGCAGGCTTGACTCTTTCGTAGTTTGAGGGTGTTAGTGGTCCTCAGTATGTGGCGTGGATGAATTTCTGTCATGAGTAAACTGAGGCATCTCAGTGCTCCTTCAGGCAGAACAAACCCCTGAAAAGGAGAGAGAAATGTAAGCCAGGACCCTACCCTTGCTTTCCCATGGGAGAACAGCTTGTACATTGTGTTCTGTGTTTGCAGCTGACATTGTACAGTCTCTTCATGTAAAAGAGAAGAGCAAATAAAGACATATCCATGCGTATCAGAATAAATAATACGCTTGTATCTCAGTGGGATGTTACCACCTTTGTTCTTGCTTTTGCTGATATGAAGTCCTGAAGTGCAGTAAAACACTTTAGGAGTCTCATGAAGTACAAGACCATCAGGCACTTCAGCTGAATCTTGTCTTGCTGACTTTCATGTACTGAATGCAAATTAAAGGAGAATTTGGCCTAGTATTCATTTTGCCACTGGCTACATACTTCACAAGTTTCTGGTGGATGTTTCCTTCCCCTTTTTCTACAACCCCCCCAGCATTTTGCCTTCTGGCCTGTACAGCTGTGCTGCTCCAATACTTTCTATTCCTGGAAATGACCTGTGCAGTTAGGTCAGTTTGCTTTAGCCTTGCTCCTTGTTGCTCAAGTAGGATAGCACATTTCCCCTAACTACATGAAAGCCAGGGTAGACAATCTTGATAAATATGATTAATGGGCTTCTGCTTTGCTCTGCAGCTGAAGGCTTCCTGAGATTCTGTGCCAGCTGGGCTACAGCTCCCCAAACCAACCTTTAGGTGGCAAGTATGCCTCAGGTTCACATATGTTGTTGAAGACATTTTTATTCACAGCTTTTGCTCTAGGAGAGTCTTTGCAATTGCAATACGGTAATAAGCACCTCAAAAGGTGTAGTATTGTCAGGAAAAGCAATTAATGAACATGTGAGTTCGGATTTCTCCCCTAGATGTTTGTTATGTTTGTTGTGACTAAGCGAAGTCTGGGCTTGGTGAGATGTTTCATTCTTTGCCCTGTTCAGCAGGAGAGCAACTACAACAGGAGATAATAGCAAGTGATGGTTGCTTTGGGCTGACTGTAACTTGTCGGTGCCTTGAATATATTTATTTGCAGGTTACTGTTTATCTCTGGTAATGTGACTAAAATGTTATTCATAGAACTTGACAGAAAATGTATTGTCTTGACACTTTTGCCAGAAAGAAAAACAAATGAGGATCATTTTATCTTGATGAAAAATGTTATCTGGAAACCCTAGCAGTTACGTGGCTGCTCCCTCAGAAGAGGAATCAAAGAATACAGGGGTAAACATCCCCACCTCGATGGGAGCGATAATAAAATGTGCTATTAGGAACTAGCACCTCTGTAATTAGCAAACACTTGAATTTGTGAGGGTACCCTGTGGATTGTCTTTAGAATTCAGAGGGCAAATTTCTGCCTGGTGTGTGGGAACTGCTGGCTGCATCTGAATCCATCTGGCTCTCCTGGTGACTGCCATGCAATTGTAATTGCAGGAGCACATCAGCATTTGCAATAATTGAGTACAAGTCTTAATAGTGAATAATCCTCTTGAAGTTGTTTCCCCCTCCACTGCAATCAAAGGCGAGCTTTGTTAAGGCATTAACTAAGATACTAGCTGCTAAATGCTGGTAATAACCTATTTCCCATGGATTGCTTTTTAATTATAGCCTAAGCTGTGTGATTCCTGAAAATCACTTCTTTGACAAATCAGTGTTTGTGATCCTTTCCAACCACTGTAACTAATTGGCAAAAAAGACAGTTCTGAAGTCTTTACTGATATCTGAACACACTTAGAAGTATTTCTGCAGGCAGCAATATATATCTGTGTTTGTTTTCACTGTTACTAGTATTTAAATTTCATTGTATTAGGCTGTGCTGTGAAATTCTTGTTTTACTGCCAGGTGCAATATATGTCCTTACTAGATTTTTAGATAGCATTGATGTTTTCCCACTTAACTGTTACAAGATGCTTTTCCTATGAGGGAGGAAGAATTAACTGCTTTATTTTGTATGTATTGTTGTGATGACTACATACTGCAAACTATTTATTTTGATAATCTATGTGGCAAAAGCCTTTCAGAAAACTAAATAATGGGGTTTTTTGGAAGTAGGAGGTAGTTTTTTGTGTACTCATTGCTTTTTCTCCCCAGATTTCAATAAGGTTGCACATCTTCCAATATATCATCCAGCTTCCCTTCAAACATGACTTTTTTTATAAGGGAACGCAGCCATCAAAATTGGCAAGCGTTAAGCTTGATAATTAGTTCAATATAGTGACCACTTCAGTGAATGACGAGTTCAAAGCAACATATGGACATGGATGAAATCAGATTTTGGCATTTCTCACTTAGATTGTTTCAGGACACTGCTGGAGCTTCTTTGATCTGTAAATAACAACTGCAGTTCAGTGCCTTACTTAAAATACATCAAACGCATTCATGACTTTTGCTTTTACATGTAGAACTCACTTCTAGCTACAGTTATGAATCAGATTAAGCTATTTGTGTTTTAAGATTTCGTAGAGAAATCTTAGAGAAAACCACTAAAGATGGCTGTTCTCATTCGTCATGTTTTAGGAGGAGCAGCACACTTTTCTGTCTTAATGTGCATACCAGACGGTATCAAGAGACATTTAATAAAGTCAAAAGTCACCAACACAGGAGTGTTGCAGGTCCTCTGCAAACTAATGGCAGTGGGTGTCTTCCTTTATTCTTTCAACAGTACGAAACAAGTGAACCAAAGGTTTCTTTTCACAGCACTGTGCAGTGACTTACTAAAGTGACTCCTTTCCACATAGGATCTTTTTCCTAGTTCTGAACTTTGTGCTGTGCCATCTAGCAGACAGTATCTGGACAGGCACTTTGTTACTGCTTGAAGAGCCACACAGAGGCTGACCAAGTTCAATGAGCATCCTTGCCTTCCAGTAGTTCATTAAATGCACTGCCTCTGGGCTTATCAATTAATTATAAAGGGCTGTATGATTTCTTAGCAGTAAAGGAATGTGGGGAATTATGGCTTTTCAGTGTTTTAGTATCACCTTTCCAGCTGGGTAACTCCATTGCTTCTAATTCAACTCCCTGTGTTTTGTTGGGTAGAGTTCTGCATTCAGAGGTAGTGCAGTGTGGCTGCTTTTTTTTTTTTCTGCTGCAGTTAGTGTAATTACCTGAGCTCTATGCAAACACTGAAGAGTTCTTTAGACTACTGTAATAAACAGCTTTGTCCTCAGTGAAAATTTACTCTACCCCCTGGAAATAAAAGCACCCCAGAAGCCTGGAACTTAGCTGAACAGGAGCTTTTCTAAGCATATCTGCCCCTTTTCTGCTTGTAGTCCTTTAAACAGGGACTTTGTGTTCCAGACCTGTGTGGCAGAGGCTTCTCCAGAGTGACTGCATGGTGGTCCCTCACCTTTGCCGCAAAGTCTTTTGAACAGTTTGCAGTTCACTGCCTGAAAAAGAATAAACAGAAGAATTAACAAAGATGTGAGCAGAGAAAAGATGTTTTCACGATGAGAGGTCTTGGCAGCTTTGGAACAGCTTCATCCCACACCTGCTGTGCTGGGCAGAGGATTTCACTTTCTGTGTCAAGTGGAGGAGAAGCTGTTCAAGTCTAAAGAACCCTAAGCAACGTAGATACAGTGCGATATGAGAGACAGTTGACATGAACATTTAGCTGTAGCTGTTGCTAGAAAGAAAACAACAGCATAGAATCACGGAATGTATTGGGTTGGAATGAGCCTCTAAAGGTAATTTAGTCCAACCCCCCTACAACAAGGAGCAACATCTCTAACTAGAACAGGTTGTTCAGAGCCTCATCAAGCCTGACCTTGAATATCTCCAGGGATGGGGCCTCCACAAAGACAAGGGAAGGCTAAGGTACAGCAAAAGGAAGTGGGGCTCTTTCTGTAAGTCTTGTGTTTAGCTCCAGACTTGGTAAAAATCTGACAGCGGGAGGAAAAGTGTTCAACTGATTTTGTGCTTTCTTATCTCCACTGATTTCTTTTTGGGATTAATACTCAGGGACACTTGAGGGTTCTTGTCCTTTACTCTGGCTGTAGGGCCGGTGTTTTGCAAAGGCAACACGCTGAGGAAAGGAAATGGGTAGCACATGCAATTTGCTAGGTGAGAAATGCTTGTGGGTGCTGTCAGTGTGGTGTTTTTCTTTCTAAAGTTCTGAAGCCTTTTGGTTGCTGTCCTGACTTTTAAAAACAAAAAGCGAACACCACTGAAGGGACCATCTGTCTTTGTGTTTTTAATTCCCTCAGAAGTTTTGATAGACTCTGCACTTCCTAAGAGAAATGATTGTGTGAAATTTTACTCTTTAGCTTTAGATTGAGTAGTTTGTATCATTGAGCTACTTAATTTTTGTTTTGCTCAGCTGGTTACAGAGGAGTAATCTGGCTTGGCCAGTTGGGAAGGGATGAGTTCACTGGGGTTAGAACTGGCTAAGAGGGTATGATGAAGATTATGTTCTGTGCAATCTGAGCTACACTTTCTGCTACACAGCAGCACTATATGCTTTCTGTAAGTGCTAACGCTCCATCTTACTAGTGCTTGGTCTTCAAGAAGCAAGTAGGAACTTCATTTTGGATTCACAGCTCTGTCACCAATGCTCTTTGCAGTTTTTTGGCGTGTTTAATCAGTTCATTTTGAATTTTAGATAGGTGGGACATACTTGAGTATTTCACAGTACTAACCTTTGTTTTCAGAGCATGTAGTTTCTGAAAGAATGCTAGTAGAAACTGAGCCCAGGAATTTCTGTGGCAGGTCAGGCACTTCTGGCATCAACTGTCATTGACAAGAGGAAGAATAAAGCTCAGGGTGCCTCTGCAAATCCATTGAAGCATTCCCTTCCCTTGTGTTATGATACATGTCATATGCTCTGTTGAGAGACAATAAGAACGTGCCTGGTGGATAAATGTTCTCTGGATAAACTTGGATGTTACTGTGTCTCCTCACTGAGTCTTTTAGGATCCACATCTCTGAAGCAGATGTGAATAAGTAAAAATATGAGCTGGTTTTAAAAAACATGTGGCAACCATGGAAAAATTGCCAGAGAAGTGAACTAGGTGCTATAGTGACGCTTCAAACACCAGCTAACAAAAGAGTCCTGAAGTGTTTGTTTGCATTCCTGTACTTTTTAGAGCATATTTCGTGATTGTTGATGCTTGGTTCAGAATTTTAGGAGAGTGTTTGAAGAAAACAGTGTAATTGTGAAGTTTAATGGTCTGGTGAACTGCTGTGGCCTCTGTGTACCACATTGACTGAGAGTAAGCTCACCGTGCCTAGATATTCCAGATGCCTGTGAGAGAAAATAAAGGAGAAAATAAACACAATTTGTGCAAGGAAGGAGTACTTACAAATCAAAACTTGGGGTTGGCAAACCATGGGAAGAGAATTCTGTGCAAGATACTATAGGACTGTGTCTTTCAAAGCGGTGAAAGACAAGATGCAAAAGATCCTTAGTCCTTTGTTTTAACTTTAATATCTGAGTCAATATGTTGCACAGATCCACAGGTCAGGTGAATGTAAACTGTGCCCTTGGAATGTGTCTGGATGGTAACTTAACCTCTGACTCACCCCAGCAATGGTACAGCATTACAAATGTAGCCTTCAAGGAAGGATGAACAAATTTCTTAAGCCACTGGGCACAAACAAAACCTTCAAAATCAGTCAAGAATACCTCCTTGTTCCACTGCTCCATCACCCCTCATGCCCTGAGATGCGTTTATTGTAGTTAATGCTAGGAAAATTTAATCTGTCCGTTTGTGTTCTGTGCTCAGAGTGACTAAAAAGACCTTTCCTCATTTTATTCAGCTCATGTTTAGTTTGGTGTCCTTGTAAAAATTTCCAGAGTGCCAAGAAGGATGACTCTCAGCAAAGGATGTGAATATCCATGGTTTGACAAGCTAACCTCTCTTGTTAATTTTGTTTCACCAAGAAGGCAATGCAAAAGCATGGTTTTCTTGACGGTTTTGGAATGAACTAGGTCAGGCCAGGTGTGTCACTAAGAGACCTGAAAGGTATATGTCCTCTCACCTGTGATTTCATTTTACCTTTGTGCTCTCCCCAAACCCACCAGACCTGCAGAACTCCCACTAATGGTAGGGAAGGAATTTAGTACTTGCAGAAACAAGTGTTTAAATCTGGTTTAGTTCTTTAACTATTAAGTGTATGAGTGGGAAATGTATCATATGTGTAGGGGAACTATTCCTATGGGTAAATTTTCTTTCTCTGGAATTTCCTCTCAGTTTTAATTTAAAAAGGCAGCAGAGCTAAGTAATATTGATAGGAAGTAACCAACTGAACGATCCAGTATGAATTTTTTGCTAAGTAGGTTGCTGGAAGATCCTGCCTGAGTTACAGGACAGGCACTGAAACATGGGAGCACTTGCTGAGGTTAATATTTGATCTCTCAGTCCTCTTGGAAATGATGATCTGGAAATGGGATGGCTTAGAACAACTTAAGGTATTTATTTTCTCAAGGCCCATGAATTACCAACACAGGGAGAACTTTTATTGTAACACAATATTATGTGACCTTAATTAAATTATTTCTATTTTTAATCAACTTTAGGGGCTTTGGAACTTGTGAAGTTCTCAGCAGCTGTTCCTCAGATGTCTGCTGCCCTATTGGCCTCGCAGATGTCACCATCGCTTCGGGAGAGCTAAGGACTCCTAACATATCCTAAACAGCCAGAGATAACGTTTTGTGGCCAAGAAAGACTAAATGGTGCCCTGAATTTGGGAAAGGGCTCTATAAATGTTCTCCTGAGCTTTCCCACAGAGACTGTGTGTTGGGGAGCCCTATTAAAGAACACTTCAGCTTTAACAGTTGTACACTGATCCCCAAACTCGGTGTTTTCTTTCTGCTGCTGTTCTTTCTTTAGTGCTTTTTTCTTGTGGAGCAGAATGCAGGCAGAGTCTCTTAGGTGCTTGCTCTAGTCTTTAATCTAGCATCACAAACCAAAGCTATTTACATTTAAGCAGCTTCCCCATTTATTTACACAGGTCTGCAGTGGCTTTTTGCTTTCTTCTTTTCATCTGTGGTTTCCCACCCGCTGTGTTTTGGATGGTTTTGTTTTCTGTAGGAAATTCTGAAAGGCTGTTTATCTGCATGTGTCCTGTCTTCCCTGTAACTCCACCTAGTCATCTCTGCACATGGTGCAGTACATGACTAGCAATCCTATTCTCAAGGCCATAGTACCTTTACTGAAGAAGTTCTTTTAACACTAGAAACACCTTTTTCTGTAGAACTGCAATCCATAGCACCTCTGCTTTTCCTCTTGTGCTACCTTTCATGGCCCCAAAACACCCTCTTGCAGCCCTGAGCTGTTGGTTGAGCAGCTGATAACATGCTGGGACACGGATTGTCTGCCCATGGGTGTCCACTGATCATCTGTCCAGCACTGCTGAGCTCCTGTGCAGCCTTTCCTGCAAAGTGGGGTGTCCAAATTGAGTCTCTTGTCTGAACCAAGATGCTTATGAATGTGTTTGAGGTGTTTGTGTGATGTTTGCACGAGTTTTAGGAGCTTTGACTCTAACTCTGTCTTATTTGCCTAAAATCAGCTGATGATTTCAAAAGGTAAGGAAAGGGAAAAAGAGGATAATTTCATGCACCACTTCAATGGCAAAAATTGTACCACTGTGTAGAGACAGGATATCAATAAATAGCCTGTTGAATGGCTCCTGTTGCGTTACTGGCTGGTGCAGCAGTGAAAGCATTACATTTTGGAGCCAGATTGTAAGCATGTGGTGGAGATGAAAACCTTATTAGTGATTAAGTATCCAAGTGATTAACTAAAGTGTTACCATCCAGACATTATATATTTGGAACTGGTGGAAGGCAAAATCCAACAATGCCATTGAAATTTGGATTGGGACCACGTTGTGGTATTAATAGCTAGCAAAGGCACTGAGTTTTACTGTGCTAATTAAATATGGTCGTTTATTGTGTTTCTGGTACCTACTGAAAATGGTGGGCAACAGTCCACAAATACCTGTGCAGGTTAACAGGTTGGAGTTTGAGTTAAGAATGCTTCTGAAACCGCTCATTTTTCATTAAAAATGAGCACTATTCTTTGGTATAAAATGTCCTCAAACTTACTCAGTGCAGATGTCCTTTCAGTAGTTGTTATGGATAGCCTGAGTAACCAAACCATGATGCAGGTCTGAGGTACCACTTTGCTTTTCCTGGTAGATATGAAACTGCTTAATGAAGATTTAG
Organism: Phoeniculus purpureus; assembly: GCA_028565055.1. Lineage (NCBI taxonomy): Eukaryota > Metazoa > Chordata > Aves > Bucerotiformes > Phoeniculidae > Phoeniculus > Phoeniculus purpureus. The sequence goes on from JAOXOE010000745.1 coordinate 13,181,129, forward strand.
TTATGGAATTTTCTCTCTATGAGCAGAATTCCACACTTTATTATAGTGAAATTCCTGAAATAGCAAAAAAAAAAAAAGCTTATAAAGGAGGATCAGGGAGTTTAAAGCCAATATATTACAGTTCCATGTGTACTGGGTTGTAATGGTGTCCCTACCCATCATGAATCTGACTGGCAAATGCTGTAGGTTTGCAAAAGTCAAGTTTTGCCATTGCTGGTTTATTTTCAGTTTATTTCATCTCTACCAGAGAACTGTCACAGCATTTGAGTGGGCTTACAAATCTTTTCAGATGTCTGATACTTTGCCTGTTTTAAACTCTAGCTCTGGTAGTCAGGTTTTGTGTAAATCTATCAATGTTATTTCTTCCTCCGGTGATTTTATTTCTAACTACAAGCGCTACTATTTAATGATGTTGGAGGTGTTTCCATAATTAATTTATAGTGCAGCTTAATAACAGTTCTGAGAGCATAAAGCTCCCAATGTGGTTTAGTTCTATTTGAAAATGGATACTCAGGCTACAGTTTGGATCGGAGATAATAAAAATTGGATCGTGTTTTGTGACCCTAAAGCTTTTCTGTTCAGTCACATCTCAATGTCGCACGTTACTGGAATGGAAAAGATTTTTGCATGAAATGGTTTTGAAGTTTTTTAGTACAGTAATTGTTGGCATTTCTGTGTGTTAAGAACTCTCCCAGCTCCTGTTAAATATGAGCTGCTTAAGTAAGATATTTGCAGGGTCAGGCTGCTTCCAGGCAATCTAGATGGAAGATATCCTGGTTTCTTTACTTGATGAAGCATATTGCATTAACAGGATGTTGCTAGAACTGTCTCTCTCGCCTCCTTGCATTTTTCCAGGAGAATAATGAGAAGATAATAGAAGCTTGTTGCCTAACAGAGAAATGATTGAATGGTCCTTTGACAGTAAAGAAATATCAACATTAGAACATCCTATTGACTGAAAGTATTTAGCACATTTAGAAAACTGAAATATTAGGGATATGGGCACAGTGCAGATACCACAGCTTGAATGAACTTTCTGATCAAGGACATGGGTACAGCTTTGGATGAAAGAACGCAGAATCAAGCATTGCTCCCTGTTTAGCAGGAGGTTTACCCCCTATATCCTTTAAAGCCTGTGCTTGCACCAACAGAAAACCTTTTGATTGCCAGTGCCTATAAAAAGCAGATGGTATCTTCTGAATGTGTTTCAATATGAGAAGGTATTGAGTGTAGATTGAGACTGTGCATATTTTAAATCAACTGTGTCTGTAAACTCCATTTCAGTGTTACCTGTGCTTTGAAGAAGGTAGGATATTTAATATGTCTACAGGCATCCCATAAATTCTTATTCACCTCACCTGCCTCCCTGTGCAAAGTTCCTGCTGTTACAAGTAAAGCTTTGATGAATATTTAGATTGCACTATAAAGTTCTTTCAAAGATATGGCTTTTCCTCATGGAGAAAAGCTTTGTTGCTGTTCAGAAACACATAGGAGAAAAGGATTGTCTTACATCCAGAGCACACCAGTGTTGCAGGTGGGGTGGGAATGAATAATTCTTCGTAGTCCAGTACAGAGCAGCAAATACAGCTTTCTACTACCCCAAAAGCTTGATCAAAACCCCCAAGTTTAGTGTATACTTGGGATTTCTGGTACTAAACCATTTTTTTCCCAGTTCTGAAATTATTGCAATAATCATTATATTGATGGATATCATTCTATTTGTTACGTATTTGTTTATCCCCTCTCTCATCCGCCTTTCCAACTATCCATTAAAAGTCCCAGTCATGGGAACCTTGCTGGGCTTTCTTTGATTTCTCTCTTCAGAAATCAGCTATGAGATAGTTTTACATATACGGCTGTCTGAAATTACAGCTCCCTTTTCTGAAAGGGGATGTTTACTGCCTTGGTAATACCATTTCGAAGTTCTACTTTATAGCAGAACATTAATAGGAGCAAGGTGGAAAAAGTGGAAAGCTGAGGGCTGAGATTTTCATTAGTACTTTTGAGCATCATTACTGTCCTCGTAAAGCTACGGGCAAGCTGGTGTTCTTGTGAGAAATATGTGCCCCGATATTGGGCCAGATGGTTTACAGAGCTTTAGATTTATAGTTCATCGTCTTCCTTCTCTTTCTTCACAAATGACCATTTTGTGAAACTTTTCAGTAGACAGCTGCTTGATTAGAGTTGACTTTGAGAGGCCTTCCCTAAGAACTTCCTGGAAGACGTAATCATTTAGTGGCTTAATTTTATATTGAAGCTTTTGGGGTCTATGGAACACCTCTTGTAAATGCGTGTACACACACCCCTGTAAGAGCAGAGCTCAGATCTTGCAGCTACTAAAATTGTTTGTGTTACGGTGTCAGGATCTGACCTTTTACAATCCTGACAGAGGATTCAACTGGAAACCTGAATCACGTACATGCTGCTTTAGGCTTCCAACGAACATTGACAATCTGCAGACATAATATGGATGTTCCTTGTGTTTCTGGGCAGTAAGATCCACAGGTGAGATGTGTTCTTACAGACAATGCTTATCCAGAATGCCTTTCCCTTCAGGGCATTTATGCATCTGAGTGCAACAGTAAACATTGATGGAAAGAGGTTGTGTGCTCAAATGATGTCATATGTGTTATCTTTGCACATTTGAGCTGGCACATTGTGTTTGTGTCTTTCAGCCACTGCTGTAATATGAATAATCCATACAAACCTGATAGAATGCAAAGCCCTACTGGTTTACCTACTGTCCACTTGGCAAAAGGTTGTCTTTGAGCTGATGACCTTCTAGTCCAATGAACAAGATGAAGGGCTACCAATTTTTCCAGGTGTCAGATCCAGAAAGATTGAGTGCTTTGCCTGAGGTTATGTTCCTAACTTGTGTGCAGTTGGGGAATTCTCTTCATGGCCAGACCAGTTTCAGAACTAAAATGCTGTCCTGCTGCTTCACTTAAGGGTTTTTGTTGTGAGCAGTAGAGCACGCACGTGGCATTTTGCAAGGTGCTGAGGGTTGAAACTGCCACATTGTCTGATTTTTCTGATGTTCTACTCAGAAATTTGGGGTGTGTGTACATGCTGACTTCTGTCCTCTTTTGAGCCCCAGAGTCACCTAGTCCTGTAGCTCCAGCTTCTGCACCACAGCATGCATCGGACTACACAGGCTCGCACAGACTCTTAGGGTTATATTTGTTTCCCACAATTTTCTGCATGTTTGTCTCTAAACGAACCATGAAATGATTCAGTGCCCGCATGTGGTTTTAATAACAAGCGTATGTGGGCAAATGAGAATATACAGAATGTTCAACTGGAAGTTTCCAGCATACGCTATGGGTTAAAATTCAAGTAGGTTTGTAATAGTGTTCGTCAGAGTTGGTTAATTACTTTTGTGTTAGATAACATTTTAGATGACACTTCTCTCTCGAGCCTTGTAACAACTGTTGAGTGGTGGAAGGTTCCACACTTAATCAAGGGCAGATTTGAAGCAATCAGCTCCAGTTTGATCTTTGCTGGGATCTGACTGTTTTTCTTGGAAGTTTGTGTGGTGATGTTGGGTTTTAGATTTTTTTGTTTTGCTGTTGTTGTTGTTTGTTGGGGGGTTTTGTTTGCTTTTTGGGTTTGTTATTTTTGTTTGTTTGTTTTGTGTGTGAGAGAAAGTGCAGCCAGTATCTTTCTGATCTAGTTTTAGCTAGCTTGTTTCAGGGGCTTATACTTCTTTAATTGAAGGTCTATCAACAGCTATCAACATTTTACAAACTACCACTGCTGTAGATGCAGTCTGGCTTTAAGTGGTTTGTTCAGAGTCCAGAACAATCCTTCCCTTTGCCACCTGTGCTGGTTTGAGGGTTAAAGGCAGAACTCTCCAGAGCAGATTGTTAGGTTCCCCTCCCACCAATACAGAAAGGGAATAGAAATGAATTTGAAAACTAGAATAAATTGTAATGTTTATTCAAAACGAAATAAATTAAAAAGAAAGAAAAACAACAACAGAAAAACCTTCACAATACAGAAAAGGGGAATTTAGGGAGATGGGTGTAAGGGAAGGACTATGTAATTGGATGTAGTTCTGGCCTCCCGTTGGTAGGGGGCGCTCGCACCCGGCTGCTTCCGCAGCCGCACTGTGCCACGAGAGCGCGAAGGGAAGGGCTGTGGCACAGGCCAGTCGCGCGCCCTTCCCGCCACGTACCCAGCGCTTGGCAATCGGAACCCTGCCGGCACTCACCCAGCAGCCCTGAACGGAAATCCCTGCAGCACTCCTCCCCCTTGGGAAACAGAGCCGCACTTAGAACTGGTTGAAGGCAAAAACACAAGTGCAAAATCCCTTCCTGATCTACCACCAACGGTTGATAAAAGGTTAACGAGCACCACAGAGTAAAGGATATCCCGCAGGGGCTGACAAATGGGCCGGACAAAAATCAGAGCATGGGGCCTGTGCATCTTCTCTCCTCCATGGCTGGCCAGAAACTACCTGTAGCCACACCCCCTCTGCCCCAGCTTCCGGATTGTCCCTTCGGTACTAGAGTTCCCCCGTGGTACTTTACCCCAGGTTTCTGTTCCCAGAGGAGAGTGGTTTGGGAGATACATCAGTTTTTCTGGGTCCTAAGACCTAACCCATCACACCACCTATCCCACCACCTCAGCTTTGCAAAATGCTTCTGAATAGACTTTGTATTTTTTGTTATTTTGTACGACAGTGATAAGTTCTCAGACTTCTAAAGTCTGGTTTTCTATTCCTCCACCTCAGAGATGTTCAGGTCTGATGTTCCTTTTTTCCACACACACTGAAGGGACGTTGTTCCATCCCACAGGCACAAAGTCAGAAGAAGAAATGTGTTGCTGACAGAAGAGAGAATCTTTCTTAGACTACGCTGACCACATATTTTCTTTTGCTTCCAAGCTTTGAGGGGTTAATGTTGGTTTAGACTTAACCAGGTTTTGCCAACAATCTGGCTTGATCTTGCTGATGAAATCCATAGGGAAACTTTCCTTTGACAGTCTTAGAGACTGATGTCCTTGTGCATGAAAGGGAGGAAGGAATATTGGTAAAGCCATAGGAAGAAAAAGTGATAAATAAGGAAAAGTACTTGAAAATTTTATGCAAAGGAGAAAAGAAAAATCTGTTCCTATTCCTGTGATGAGAAGGTGAAGAAGTAATGACTTAAATTGTTCTGGGGAACTACCCAACAAAGCAGCACCTCAGCTGGTTATCTGCGCAGTCCATCCATCAGCAGAGGCCATTAAAATAGGTTTGACAAACGTGTTGGGAACAGGCCCTGCCCTTGGTCAGAGGCCTTCAGATCTTCTGTTCTCCATAATACTGTAATTCCTGCAAGGGCAGGTATAGTGGTAAGAGAGGGCAAACAAGAAATGAAAGGGAGCAGAGCTATTCTTGTGACAGCATGGCTCTAGGCATTGTGTAGAGTAAGAGACAATAGGTGGATAAAACCTATATCAAGCTGACTGGTGTGTAGAGGTGTCTGGACTTGGTGCAGAGGTGCTTGCATAAGCCATGCTGGGTTGCATTGGTTTCTTCTCACCATGATCTTGGGTTGCAAAGAGAAAGTCCATAGCACATGTGTAATCTTTTTATTGCTCTGTGAAGAGCGTAAGTCTGCTGGGAGCTCTGGTCCAAGCAATGAGATTGCAGTGGTATTTGCTATAAATCCTCTCACCTCTGCACCTGACTTACAGAAAGCTTAGAAAAAGAATTTTTGGCCCAGCAGTTTGAAACCAGTTGTGTGTCATCCAGGCGTAGAAGCTGGAGAATGACAAGTGGTCTGTGTTCTGGAAGCACAGAAGGTTTCAGGAGTAAACCCTGAGCAGTTCCACATTCTTTTGCAGTGGATCCAACCCTGGAAGTTTATGTGACTTTTCACAAAGCAAGAGGTTATGGCATCAAGGCAAATATTTGCTTGTTCTAGAGGGGAAGCACACTTCTCTGAAGCACTCGCATCCCAAGGTGCTGCAGAAGATAACACCTGTATGCAGTTATTTTATCTCTGGGCTTATCGTGCTTTAGGAGAGGAGCTACATCTTAAAGGAGCTGTCACAGCAATCCTTGTTTGCCTCCAAGGTATCTCCTGAAGTGCTCCTGCAGGTAATTAATCACCTAATAAAACACATTCTTTGACAGTAGGTGGAATTTGGAAATTAATTTGCACCCCTTAAATGAGGCCTCTAAAACTATAATTATCATGAAAGGAAGAAACGAGCTGTGTCAGGTGTATAAATGATTTATTTACCAACATGGCACTTAAGCTTGCGTGTTTGGGCTGCATTTCTTTTAAGTGAATTAAGCAATGCCAGTTGCCTTCCTTCTCATATTTGCAGGTCCCGGGGTAGATCTTCAGTTGTTGGTGGAGTGCTTGGTACAAAACTGACCTGCAACAGAATTATATTTACCCTTTCCCTCTTCTCTTTCTCTAATGTGTGATTACTTCATGCTGCCTCATTGTTCCCTGCTCAGTGTGTTATCCCCAGAAGAGCCTTTGGCCTCCCCAGAGGACACTCCAGGCCCTGTGGAGCCCAGCTGGCCATTTGGACTTCTCATCATCTCTCCAGATGGTGGATTTTGTAAACTGAGTGTTGGTAGCATCAGGAAATAGAAAGAGAAAGAAGTTTTAATTAGTTGACTGGACTGCGTGTGATGTAAGTTACCTGGAATAAGAGGAAATCCAGGATCTCAGATTTTCTTCTTTTTTAATTATGCGACTTTCAAGAGACTTTCTATTTTTAAAGGTGGTGAGAGGGCAATTAACAAAAAAAGAGAATAGCAACATTTTTAAAGTGAGTTGTTTACAAAAGTATTTACTTTCAAAATGAAGCAAATATCCTGTTGAATGAAAATGTGTTACCCAAGTGTCTGACCTGTGCATCTGAAGACTTATTTCAGCAGTGTGAGTAAAGGGGATGTGGCCTTTTCTGGAGCCTTTACCGTGAAATTGCCACTAATGATGACTCTAGTTGCATCTGAAACGTGTTTTTTCCTAACAGTGCAATTTGTTGGTTTCAAAGTGCTTGTGGTATGCCAATACAGTCCATGCAGTGTGTGACATGGAAGAAAATGTTCTCATTACTTACTACTCTTATGTTATGGGTGCATAAATTTCTGGGAAAGCCCGAGGGGGTTTCTGTTCATTTGTGTCAGACCAGCTTCTCTAACATGTGACTTCTGTACCTGATTATTGCCCTCAGACTTGTTTGCCTGAACTTAAGTTGACTTGAAAAAGACACGAGGATGCCCAGCACCACTGCCTTGATTCAGAAATCTTTTGCACACCGTGAGAAGAGAGTCACAGAATCATAGAATGTATTGGGTTGGAAGGGACCTCCAAAGGTCATCTTGTCCAACTCCTGCTACACCAAGCAGGGACATCTCTAGCTAGAACAGTTTGCCCATAGCCCCAACCAGCTTGACCTTGAATGTCTCCAGGGATGGGGCCTCCACCACCTCTCTAGGCAACGTGGTCCTGTGATCCACCACCCTCAGTTTAAAGAACTTTTTCCCAATGTCTAACCTAAATCTACCCTGTTCTAGTTTAAAACCATGACCGGTCATCCTGTTATTTCCTGCCCTTGTGAACAGTTCTTCCTCAGCATTCTTGTAGATACCTTTCAGGCACTGGAATGTCATATAAGGGCCTCTTGAAATCTACTCTTCAGACTGAACAACTCAGCCTGATTTCTTGAATTAAAGTTTCTTGAGTTAAAGTCTCTTGAGGAAGAAATGGAATAAGAGTGAAATAATTTACAGTGCCCTTTTCATTTGTGTTTTAGTAATGTTGTTTCCTACACCAGAAGTGGCTTTTGCTGGAAAACATCACAAACACAAACAAAACAGGCTGCCATTCAAAAACCCCATGTGATGCTTTTAGGTTGGAAATGCTTTATTTTAGTTAGAGGAGCTGACAGATGGCAAACAGTTCATGCAAGATAAAGATACTTGTGATTCTTCATTTTCACTCAGGAGTGCAGGTTGGAAGAATGCTAAGCAAAACCCTTTCAGCATAAACTAATACCTTTCTTCTTCCTTCTCCTGCAAAGTTTTACCACAGAGTGTTTTTTCTGGATAGCATGATTTTTTGGAAGTGGACTGGAATTATTTTTCATGGAAACAGAGTGGTGAAAATTAAATGCTCAGGAATGCAGTGAAGGGGCAGTCCAGCTACCCTGAGCATGTCCCTGTTTGCTTGAAATACGGCTGCCCTTTCCAGGCACTCAATTCATCTTGAGGCCAATTTGAACAGCGCGCAGTGCAGAAATGACTAACTGTTATGACATGCCCTGAGCCAGCTCCAGTTCAGCTTGTGTAAATTCTACATGGGGGGTGCTTTTGGAGCAGACAGGTGTAATTTTATTGTGATTGTATTTAACTGTTCTGCCACAGTAGAGAGTTTTGTCATTTATCTGAGTTGCTACGTGTTGCAAAGCAAAGGGATGAGTTCTTTACTCTTTTGCTTTGGGTTTTGGTTGTGATTTGGTTTTGTTCAGTCAGGACATTTTGTAAAGGCTGTTGCCAAGGGGTGGGATCCCTCTCCATGTTCAGTCACACTTTCCAAGTAGGTACCTACCAGCTGGTCTGTGTGCATAGGGCATCATGTCAGAGTCTTTCCTGGGATAACCAGCAGTGGGTCCATACTGGTGGTGAAGGAAATGGCTCATCTTTCACTGCAAGTGAAGTCAGCCAATATTGCCTGTTTCTTAGGCCATGCTCAGAGATCCACTTCTGGCTGTGCAGCTGGTTGAAGAGGTTATAGCTCTCTCCATTAGTAGTTGGCATCTTTATGGTGGCTTATTTGGCATTAAGTGGGATGAGACAGTTGTATAAAGAGCTAGACTGGCACTTGGGAGAGGGGCTGAGACGTGATTAGTGGTGGGGATTGTGCTGAGTGCTTGGGAGCAGGGTGAAAGTAGTAACCTCTGTCCTTATGGCTGCATCTGGAAGGGAAAGTTCAAGCAGGCAGCAGAAGTAGAGCTTACTCTATCTCGGAGTCTCTTTCTTACTCTACTAGAAATTTCTCTTCAGTATTTTCACTGTGTCTTTCAGCATTAATTGGAGAATCTCCTTTACGCACCCCATTTTAGCCCTAGACTTCAAAACGAAGTCAGAACTTCAAAATGAAGTCAGATCTCCTGACATCATTTCTTCTGAGCTTTTAAAATTGTGCATGTGAATACAGGGTCAAGTTTCTGCTCTGCAGATCTTCATGATCCCCACGACCACTCACTGCCAGCATTTGGTGGTACACTTTAAAGAAAGGTGTTAATGGCATTAGCTCTTCTGGCTGAAAGGCACAGTTTGATTTCTGATCTTGCATGAGTTATGCAGATTTCAGTTGTTTTGTCTAGTGTGGTCTATTAATACTTGCACCGAGATAGAAGTTGTGCTTTAAGTGAAGAAAGCATTCTGGCACACATTAGAAAGTCCCAGGGATGATAAATGAATAATGTAATTAAAATGCCTCGAGGTTGAAACATTATGGGTATAGAAATGTACAGCTTGCTAATCTCATTAGAAAAAATCCTAGTGTAAGTCACCTGAATGTATTACATGCTGCTAACACTAGTCTGTTCTTTTACAGCCCAGAAGGTTAGGAACATTACACTGGAGAAGGCATTTTCTGTGAGATCAGCTAGTTCTTTTATTAGGCAATAGCACTGCTTGCTTTTCTTTTCACTTTGGTCCTCAACTTGCTAATTTTTCTTGAACTGCACTGCCTGTTGTCCAGTCCTTTGAGTCCAGCTGTGTGCAGTGCAGCCCCAGGGTCACTGTGTCTTTAGTCAGGTCTTTTTTCAGTATTTTTTCCTTCAGATGCTGATTTGGACAGACACATCCCAGTCAGTCTCAGGGTGAAAGGAGCATCGTGTATGTATGACCAAATCTGTGATGCCAGAATAAGGCATCCAAATGCTGCAGGAAACAGTTCTAAAATACTGCCCACTGAAAAGGTCAGATTTCTGGAGATTCCGCATGGTTTAGGGATTGTCAGGCTGTTTACCCAAACAACATTTTTGTGTTTGATTTGCCTTCCCCTTAATACAAAACTGTTTCATTGCTGATTTTCTTCTTAGCTGAAAAACAATTGGGAAGACTATGGTTCAAATCATAGGTGTGTAAATCCCATCAGTTGTTGTGTATCCCATACCAGGCAACACAACGTAAGCTATTACACAGTGAGTTTTATCCATCCACCTATGACAGTAGGAATTGGCAAGTTTGCCACTTGGCTATGATGGGCATTTGACATGGCTGCAAAACCAATGAGGAAAAGAAATAATCTCAAACTTTCTGGATGTGAAATGGCCCTTAAATGAATTAAAGCTGCAAGAACAGTGTTTCTCATCCCTTTCCCTCTAGGGGCCAGGCTGCAGTGGGCGTACAGTTTGGCTTTCTCCTTTTGGTGTAAATGCTTTCTGCAGAAGAACATTTCTTAAAGGGACCATTGGTGCAGCAGATACTGTGCTCAGACCTGCTGCCTGAGAGAGGAGTGTGCTGTGCTGGGGATGGGGGGATCTGGAGGGTCTGGCAGTTGTACTGACTACTTGGATTTTTCTGTTACTGGTTGTGATGCTAAAACCTCTTGGTTTAGCATCTTGGTTTTAGCACAGTTGTGTTTGTTACCTCGGCTTAGCTTCTGTTGGGTGTTTGAGGTCACTTTGAGTTCTTTTCCATGGGCTACTTTAGATATACAATAAAGTTTAGACTATTTTCTTTGTTTTTTCTCTTTATTCACCACATTGGTTGCAGCCCCAAATTAGCTTTGTTTAGGCATCAGTTCAACAAAACACCTTGGCTCAGCTCCAGCTTTGGAAGAGCTTTTAGATTAATGGGAAGTTGGTAGTGTGAAGAAGAGTATGGCGTCTTAGAACTTGTTTGGGTCTGAGTCCCAATTTTTTTAATGTTTTTAAAGCATAGTCATGTTCTTGTTTAGCTATAGCGAGAGTTATACATGTGCTTAAGTGGTTTGCCAAGCATGGAGGGGATGATTTGTACTGGTAAAGTGGAAATGTAATGGTGTCTGTTTTGCTGATCACAACTATAACCAGGATTTCATAGAACAAGTTAGCTGCTCTTGTGCTCTTCAGTTCTGTTCCCATCAGATGCTCTCAGGGTAGCCCAAACCAATAACTGGGACGTGTGGACAGCCCTGCAGGGCAAGCAAATGAAAAAGGAGTCTTGTGTGTCTGAGATGCTCTGGTTGTTTAGTTCTTGCCCACCCTTGTTCCTCTGGGTCCTGTTCCCATGCTCTTGTAGTCTGGCACAGTTTCCTCATGTCCAGGGCGGGTAACAGTGTGAGAAATTGTTTCAGTTTAACTTCATGGTTTAATATTGTGGTTGTGATAGATCCTCAAGGCAGACGGAAATGAGGTGGCTCTGTAAAGCTGTTCAAAGGCTTATGGTGAAAGCATCTTCTCCATAAATTAATTGAAACAAATGACTGAGAATAATGGCTTTTATTTCCACAGGTCTTACAATGGTGGTGGTGTGGTGCAAGCAGGGTTAGACGCCTTTGAGGAAGCCTGCAAGAAGTTCTTGAAAGCAGAACCCTCTGTGCTTTCTGCATGGTGGATTTGCGTATGCAGCCAGCCTTGTCTAAAGTTCTTTCCCAGCTTGCTGACAGGCAGGAAGCCGGGGACTGCCAGCAGCCAAGCAGCTTTCCCAGGGGCTCCATAGCTGTGGACAAGCCTGTAAGTCCACACCTGGGAGGGCAGCAAGTCCCAGGTGGCCCTGTGGTGTCCGACCCGACATCAGACAGCTGCTACCTTTGGGTGGGGGTGGAAGAAATGCTCCATTAGGAGCAGAGTAGCTCTCCAGCTGCATAGGCAGGGAGGTCTGCTGGGTCCAGGGGGCTTCCTGTTTAAAAAGCAGCAGAGTCTGCAGAATTGGTTAAAACTGTCAAAAAAGATTACAGAAGATAAAAAGTTCCATTATCTCTACACACTCTGCCTAACTGTTTAACTAGGTTCTGTTAAACGCTTGTTGTGCTTTTTCAGTTTATTTTAATGCGTGTTAGATTAGGTCTTTTGAGATTAAGGTTTGTAACTGAAGTTTAAAAATCTCACCTCCACCTCTTCTGCGTGAGGGACCACTCACCTTGGCTTGCCAGAGCTTTCCCTGTGGATCATGGTTTTGTTGGCACCCGTTGGGGAGCTCTGGTAGGACAAGACTTTTTCTTCTTTCACCTGTGGTGTGCAGAGCAGATGTGCCTCTTCCTCAGTAATTGAAAATAGCAGTTGCAGATGGAAACTTAACAATGCCCGGTTTTGTGATAATCACTGTTTTGATGTGCACACGCAGAAGTGTGTTACCTGTGCGTGAGAAGTAAAATCCCTTTACAAGAGTGGCAGAACGTTAATCTGCATTTTTTCTCTCTGCCACATGATGGAGATAATGGTGTGAGATGAACATGGGTCATGCACTTCTAAGAAAGGGGTTTCAACTTGGTGGCTTGTAGGAGGAGTTGTTCCGTTAATGTTGGGTTTGTGTTAGCCCTGTTAAAGTGATTTTCTCATAGTGTCTGTGGGGTGTTTTCTTTAAAGCACCATTAGGTTACTTGTGTTGTTCTGGTTTGTGGTTTTGGTTTGTCTTCTTCCACAAAAGGCAAATACCAGGGCTATCCATGGGGCAAAACACCAAAGTTTGTATTTGGTACAACATTCAAAAGGATTTGCTTAGCTTGTATTAACTTTACTGGGACTTTAAGTTGTACTTAAACATATGTGGTTTGGGCTCAGATACAGCTACTAGGAGAGCTGCTGTGTTTGTGTGAAAGCAGAGAATCTGCAGCAGTTCCTGCTTCAGAAGTTAAAAAGAGCGTGTCCTAGGTCCTGCTCTCACCATGAGTCTGAGTCTTCGCATCCTAAGAAGGACACAGGAGGATCCAAATTACTTGATCTCCATGATATATGCTGGGACCCTCACATTCCTGCTCTCCTTTCTCCAGCTTGGGTTCAAGAAGCTCTCAAAGCCATGTGTAAAATGCCTGGTGATTTGGATCAGGCTTATGTGCAAAGGCAGAGATCGATTTTGCCATGGAAAGTTGTTTAGTGGCATCTCAAAATCTCCTGGTGAGGACTGTGTTTAGGTTTTGTGTGAGAGCTGCTGGGGTTTGTGTGTCTGTAATCATTACGTTGCAGTAGGACATTTGTAAACGAAAAGCCATAGGCTGTGGCACATCCAAGCAGGGAGGAACTTGTGCTTCTTCCCAGTCTGGTGATGTTTTTGTGGATTTATTCTGAGGATGTGAGTCCCTGTGCTGATGCCAGTACAATCACAGCTGTGCTGCTGTCCAGTTTCTTTGACTGAATATTTGCTGGTTGAATCAATATTCCCACTCTTCTCCATAGATCCACCTGTCTTGTGGATCAAACATGCTGCTTGTTTAATTGCTTGTGCTTAGGTCCTTGTATTTCCTCCAAATTTCTCATCTGAGGAACTGTTCAACTCTGAAATTTGTCCGTCTAGTGTCTGCCTGTACATTTTTCTTTCACTGGTTAGGGTTTAAATAATTGTATTTAGAGACCTTCCCTTGATATGTGCCTTTCACAAGGCATTTTTAGAATTATACTGACATTTAGAATGTTACATGTATGTTACGTAAAATATCATTAAGATGCCTTCAGAGTCATTGCAGTGACGTGCTGCCTGGACAGCAGCACATAACGGCGTGCGTGCACCCACGTACTGATGTAATCGCTTCTCCAAATGTTCGAGTTTTCCCTCAGAAGACTTTTTCCAGAAATGCTCTGCTCCATGCTCTAGGGTTCTGCTCCACTTTTTTTTTCATGAGAACAAAGATTAGTCCTTCATGGTCCTAAACTCAATGCATGTGCATGACTTAAAGGCATTACCTACCAATAAATAGGAGATTAGCTGTGGCTTGTGTATTTCCTGATCAGTTCAGGTTTTTTCAGATGGCTCGTTGTTATCCCGTTTCCTTTAACGATGGGACACTTTAATGAGTTTGCCATCTGACATACATCTGCTTCCTGTTAAACAATACCTTCATTCTTCCAGAGCTGCTAAACTCATCTTTTATCCTACAAGATTTTTATCTGCACCCTGAAAACAGAGTGTACAACTCGGTCAGCATGTTCGCTTTGGTGCTGAGGGCTTTTTGGGTATGTCAAATCTTTGAGAAGGGACAGCAAAACTTGGACCTCCTTTAGGGCTTTTTTGGAAGAACTTAGCTGTTATTTGTCTAACTAGCGGCAGTCAGTGTAGCTCCTGTTTGAAGTGGTAAGGTGGACTTCAGTGTTTAACTTACTGTTTCTAATACTCTGTCCTCACAGCAAAATAAGGGGCTGGTGCAAGATGGGGGGTTTTGAAGGCTGTTCCTATTGTTTTTTTGAGGAAAGAGCCTTCAACAGCTCGATGATGGCATGTCTCATGCATGTGCAAAGTCACCAGGCTCTCTTAAATCAGTCCAGCCTGTATTGAGCTTCTGCTTAATGTGTGCATCTGCCTCCGTCCTTCTCTTTTTCCCATGTTTTGGGAACACATGATCATGCTGGATCTCTGACTGGGTCTTTCCTCTTTGCTGGTCAACACTGTCCATGCTGAGAAGCTTTTTCCCTTTTTTTTTCTTTGTCTAACCATAAAACCTTTCTTTAGTGGAGGGGAAACTGGATTTAAAACTGGCTAGAAATGTCCTTGTATTTCTCTGTCTCTACATGACATCTTTGATATATGTGGCTTTTCTAACGGTGCTGTTTAAAACAAATTCCTGTTGTACATCAAGTTGTGCCATGCAGGTCTGAGGAGGGTCTGTGAGAATGAACGTCTAAGCAACCCTGTGGGGCACATAATGTTTTGTCTCAGAAAGGAATTTACTTCCAAGCATTCACATATGCCAGCTGACAAATGGAAACACTCTGGTTTTAGAGCTGGTGAAGCGGAGAAACAAGGTGCCAGTATGTGTTTGAGGGTTAGTGGATGCCTGAATGAGAATTACATGAGTAATACAGGAGTCGTGTATTTCTTCCTTCCCAGCTCACACAGAGTTAATGTTGTTTAATTGAAAACCATCAAATTGCTGATTACCTCAGGTGGCTGCTGGTGCATGACCTGAAGCTTTTTAATAATGATACTCCTGGCACTGCTGAGGCTGCTGTTTCTACCACCCTATATGCTGTTCCTTTGCCTCTGGCAGCACTGCAGAGCCACACGCTCAACTCCAAAGAGCTGTGAAAAGTTGTTGCAAATGTGGCTTGATAGGTTTACCTGTGATGGCCCAGCTTTGCCCATGGGGTTCTGCCTCTGGCTTCGTGCAGTCTCTGTGGAAGGTGCTATGTGTGAACTTGGGATTTCACTGTGTTTCTTAAGGAATGAGCCTAGTGGAGATGTACTCTGGTCATTGCTACTTGAGTGTTATCATACTTGCCTGAAGAGTTTTGTTTCTAATTGTGTATCAGTGTTTATTAACAAAGTCCTCCATTGTTTATTTAACACATAGCCTTGTCCATTCTTTCACACCTTTCATCTTACAGAGATGCAGGAACATGGCTGATGGTTTTGACAGCCTTTCATTTGTGTTACAATCACAAATTGCCATCCTGAGGCTCCTTCTGGAGCCTGCAAGTTATCAAGGAGGATCTGGGAGGCAGGAGTAATTGAACTGTAGGAAGTTGACTTTGTCAGCTTTGGGCTGGACCATTTATGATGGCTGGACCATCAACGATGGATGTACTGAGCTCCTCTACACCTTCACCTTCCGTCAGTACTGTGGAAAGCTGCAAGTTTTCATGATGGTGTCTATTGCTAAGACCTCTGACATGACCAGAGGAGAGGTTTGCCTAATTTTCAAATCCTATTATGGGGAAAGTGTATTTATAGCTGGAACACCAGTTTATCGTAATACAGATGTATGGGATGAAGGTGTGAGGAATTTTAGGGGGACAAGACATTAAACCAGATTTACTGTGATTATTAATGGAAATGTTTTGATGTTAACTCCAGTGGGCAGATTGGTCTATTGTAACTTGAACAACTTTGAAAAGAAGCATCTTTGTAAAGCAGCTGATTAAAAAAAAAAAGTAAAAGAGACATATTGAATGGAAAGAGAATACTGAATGTTGTTCTTCTGAAATTTGAGATTTATGTATCCTTGGAAAAACAGTTTTTGATACTCAGAGGCTTACTAGACACTGTAATTCCAATGGAGGAGGCACAGCTTGGCACCCACAGGTCAGACACTGGTGGAGCACTGTATAAATATGGGCTTTAACAGCAGTAGGATCTCTGTGAGCCTCATCAAAGTGTTTGCAAGTGCCAGGGTAGGTGCAAGTTTGAGAACTCCTCTGTGATGACTGCAATATGTCCTCCCCAAAGGGACCAGATGTTCTTGCTCTTGGCCTTTGTGACATTCACAGTCAGAATCCTCTTCATAACTGTCACTTTTTCTCCTGTTGCTGTTAATGTAGGTGACAATGGAGGTTTGGGTGAGAGCAGCCTCTGGGGTGGAGGTGCGGCTTCAGGGGTGTTGATGAAGCTCTTACAAGGTGAGGCTGTTTCCTCATCTCGCTGTTTATGCCAGTCTCTCCTTTGGTATTTACTCTAACGCTTGTAAAAACAGAGCGATCTTCTGGAGAGCAAAACCCGCTGAACTGGAGACAGAGAAAACCTGAATAAACAAACATGTGCCACAGATTAGTAAGAACATCTGTAGGTTTTATATTGTTTTGAGAACGCATACCGCAGAGTTTTTCATTTCTTATGCTTTCCTAGTTTCTCTCTGTCTGCCTATTTTCTTCTTTTTAAATATATTGCTAATAAAGGTTGGAGGTAGAAAGCACAGCTGGACTCTGCATGACATGCCACTGTTTAATTTCTAGCTTGGAGGATGAGAAGAAGAGTACTTTTATTGTAGCCTAGAAGAGAAAAAAGCCACATGCAAATTCCAGCCATGGACATCTGTTTCCTCTTTGTGTGAAAGAATTCTCATATTTGGAAGGGAATCCCAGTTCTGAAGGGGCTGATTAGCTGGTTTGGGATTGGGTTTTTTTTCCTTTTGGTTCTTTCTCCCTTCTTTGCCACTCCTTCAGCACGCTCTCCTCGCTCCCTGCCTGCTCTCGTTCCTTTGGGACAGTATCAGCTTGCAGTTTAGCGTCAGATACTCAACGAGCGAATCTCAAGTTAGTTGAAAACATTGCGTGGTAGTTACAAAGAGTATTATTAAGCTTCTCCTTAAATTTGTTTTATTTAATTAAACAGTATTTGGTGGGAGGACTTTTGCTCTCTTGTCAGTCAGCAGGTTGGTATTTTTTTCAGGAGTGGAGATATGTGTATCTCTCTGGCTGTGAAGTGCAACTGCTGCTAGGAGCAACTTATTAAAAATAATCTCTTAAAATCCTTCTGTGCCAGAGAATTAAGTAGATCTGTAGAAATAAGAATCTGCAACATTCATTTAATTAAATTAGGCATCAGGTGCTAAGGACTGCAGGGACCAGAGTAAAGGATAATTTAAATAACCTATAAAATATTTTAGAATAACGATTTACAGCTGTCTAGAGGCTTTAAACTTTCTGTGTGTGTGAGTTCACTCTGAACAAACAGCAGTTATATAACATGAGGGCAGACATGAGAACTGGTACTTGCTGTCTATTTTATATTAACATCCAGTGAGGGGTTGCTGGAGCTTGGCAGCGTTTCATATTTGCTGGCAGAAAGTTACCCACATGTGTGGACCACATTTTTATTGTTGCTTTAGCCTATTTCAGGCATAAATATTGCTGCCTGGCAGGGTGTGATTCTGTTCATTGCTGAAGAGCTTTGCTTTTAAAAAAGCAAAATATGAAGAGGAATGAAATTCTGCAAATGTTGAAATCAAGAAGTGTCCCCAGACTGCGAGATTTTGTCATGTTGGTTGTGGTAGGGGAACAAAGGACAAGAAGCCGTCTAGAGAATGAGTTACCCTTGCAGCACTATTTCTTTTTGTGTATGTTAATTGTAGTTTTAGGCGTGGGCTGTTTAGTCTGGTGTCTTAGGGAAACAAGGCTCATGCAAACAGGGTGTACACATGTGCACGCTCAGCAGCCTGCGCAGCCCTTGCACGTGTCGGCCGTAGAAACGTGACAGAAAGGCAGAACCTGTGAAGATATATTGAAGTCCTGTAATTTCCCTGAAAAGATACGTGTGAGGGGAGCATGAAGGTGATTAAGGGCGCTGAGGGAAGGCTTGCAATAGGAACTGAACTTTCAACAGGGGCTGTGGAATAGATGTCAAAAGGAAATGCTAGGAGGTCCCCGTCGTGGGAAGATCACCGAACCTGTCTTAGAAATTATTTGGCTTCAGAGAATCTGATGAATAAATCCAAATCCGCAGGAAACCAGACTGCCTTTCATTCTAGGACCCGTGAAATTTCTTGTGTGGGTTTTAAGTCAGGATGTTGTCAAACAGGCACCAATGGACGACTGTAAGAAACTGAGGATGTTTCATTAGGATCTTCTTGGTGCAGGCAGAAGTGCTGCTCTGCTTGTTTTTGGTGGCGGGGCTTCCTAGTTTGTTCTTTGCAAGTTTTCAAGCTCTATTAAATTTCACTTACAAATGTTTAGGCCCTTATCCTGCAGGCGCCTTAAAGGAGAGAGCCTCCTGGCTGTGCAGATCCCCCTGGCACCCAACTATTCACAGCATCTCATGGGGTGCCAGCGAAAAAAGTGAAACTGGTAACCCCCATCCAGGTCTGGTTTTCTGAGCGGGACATGGAAAGCAAACACTGCTAGTGCTGAAAATGAAACAGCACTTGCGAACAAATTTCCTCTGACTGAAATGCGCCTAGGTTAGAAATAATAAGGGGTTCATGACAAAAGCTTCCCTTGCTGTCTTATTAACAGCTGCGTAACTTTACCACTCATTTGTGAGCGTAAAAAGGCAACACGTGGGAGACTGTGTTTGAAAGCTTGTTTTGTTGTCAAACAGCCGGATACAGAGGGTTTCCTTTTCTCTCTTTTAACAAATTTGAAGCAAATGTCATGAGCATTATTCCTTTTTTTTCTCATTCCTATTTTTTGACCTAGATAATACAAGATTATGTTGCTTGTCGTTTTACATGGCAAAGCCATCATGCCATTTAACTCCAACTCAAGAACGATGCAGCAGCATTTGGAAATATATATCTTCTTGTAAATATATTACCACACATTACTGTCAAATAGCTGGACTTTTTCACCTGGTAGTAAAAACAGAATTTAATTGCTACACTAGAGTTTCAAGGCTCTGATAAATAAGAGTCATGTCTGACCTTTTTTGTGGGGCTCTGAGATGCCACCAGGGATACTGCTCATTGTTCAAGATGACAAACTTCCTCTGAGATTTCAGTTTGTCAGCTCGATGTACAGCAGTGACATTGATTTCTTCTCACTGCCATTTCCTGCTTGAATAGATAACAAATTCTCTGTGGCAGGTGTCTGTCAAGCTTAGTTTTGCCTGGCAGATTAACCTAATAGACTCATTTATTAATCATTAGTTGCGACACAGCAAAGCAGACAATACTGTTTAACTCTTGTGATGGAGAGCGGATGCACTCCTTCAGATTCCTTTGTATAGCTTGAATTTGGGTTTAATAAACTGTAGGAGTGAATGTTTTTAACCTGATGCTGCTGATATTACAAAGATTTAGTTTATTGTTAGTTTATTAGTTGTGTGACTGGTTTTGAGTGTCCGCTGCTTCCCATAGCAAAAGTGCTTTCTGAGACTAATAAAGTAATGCAAAATTAGCCTGATTAAGGGAAAAATTAACCTGACATGGATCGTACTTGGGGAAGGAGGCTAACAGTAGGAGAGGAAAATAGAAACTTGGAAGAACATTTGAAACAGGAGCTGACTGGCTGTTGAAGTGGAGGAGATAACTGCAGAGATATTTAGGAAGGGGCAAAACAGACCTGCAGACACAGTTGTAGGGCAATTACAGGAAGAAACAGTAAGGCAAGACATAATCTTGGACAGTGATGCCTCTTGTTGCAAAGAATATTGACAGTGAAACCTGCCTTATTGCATGTGTTGGCCCAGCACAGCCTGCAGAGCTCATGGTGATGTCTTTGCTTTTTTCCCAGTGTGTTAAGAGAATTAACTGGTGTTAGGGCAAAATCTGTAAAGGAAATGCACAGGTACTGCTCAGGACACATGGCAGGAATGAGCCTAGGTAGAGATAGAGGCTGGTTTTGGACAGAAGAGCCTCAAGTTCATAGAATTCTTACGGATCGGAAGGGACCTTGAAAGATCACTGGTTTTAGTTGGGTTGTGGTAGCTCTTCACAACCTGCATTTAATCCTTAAAGAAGCTTGTTAATGTGAGGTCACTGGGAGAGGGATGTTCAGGAAAGCTGCTGCAGTTGATGCCCAGCTGGAAAGCCCTGGTTGGAGCACAACTGTTTTCAGCTCAGCATTTCTATAAGTGCGCGTTGCTGAGGATGGTTTTTTGCCAAGCTGTGTTCCTGGCCTTGGGAACGTGTTTCTTGAGCCATCCTTATAGCTTTCTTGGCTGAGCATCAAACCAAGAATGTCCCTGCACTTGATCATACTGCTTATTGCTCTTGTAGGCCACCCTGGTAACAATACATTAACCTCTCAGCGGGGAACGTGATAAACAAAGTAAAACTGCTTTAGTGGAACCAGTCATTTAATGGCAGCGTACATAAAGTGTCCGTAAAGATTTGTAAATGTAATAAGCTGCAGTTCACTGAGTGAACGATAACTGTTCCTAATTTAGCCAGTTGAGGAACATGCCAACCTAATTTGCTTTTCTAACATTATGTTGTTGGTATTTTTTTTTCTTTCCCCACCTCTCCAGATTCCGTTTTCTCTGGTACAGTTTTCCCTCTGGGAGTCCTTAAAGGTAAGTCTTCTTTAATGACAGAAATACGGTCTACATTTTGCAAAGGCTTTCCATGGTAACTTATCTAACCTGATTATTATGGTAATGGACATGTCCAAGAATCACTAAGTATGTGCCGACCTACCTCTGCATATGAAGCTAATTTGCCTGAATACCTGAAAAATACCAGGAACAATCTAACCACTTCTCTGTGGTGTGCTGTCTAAATTTTACTCCTTAATGTGCCAGAGATCTGCTTTAGATTTTTTTTAATGGTAAGAGTGGGAACCAGCTTGTGGTTTGTGATTTTTAATTTCTTAAATATATGTTTTGCAATTGTAATTTACTTCATGTTTCAGTCTTCAAGACAACAGGAAGCTGTGAATGATACAGAAAAAACTGATTGAGCCTGGTGTGGCATTGGGGAGATCCTCTCGGTGCACCACTGACCAGCTGTTTTGATTGGCTGCATATACTTCATTTAAAGGTCATTTAAAGAAGGTGCCATTGGATGACCTTTTAATAGTCCTGTCATTCAGAGTGATGTGCTGTTTTCACACTGGCTAGTTGCTTTTTGTATCATGGACAGAATCAGGGTCTAGATTTTTAAGCACAGGTTTGGGCTTGAGGACGTGTAGTTTCTCCTTCTTTTTGTTGTCCCTTTAACTCACTGCAAAAGGTGAAGGAAAAGATAGATTTTTTTTTTTTTTAAGGTGCTTTGAGATTCTAGGTTGGAAGCACTGAAAATTATTAGAAGCATTGTAGCTTCTAAAATACATTTGCAAGAGAGTGTCTGGAGAGAGAAACTTTCTCCTTGTTAAGGAAAAAGGGTGCTGGACTCCTTACCAAGTTGGGCACTGAGATCCAAACTGGGCAGAGGTTCTCGAAGGGTGGGATTTGGTGATGATCTTTGCACCTTAGAGAGAGGACTTGTTTTCTGTGGTCTTTGTGTGCCGGCTTGGGACAATAGCTTGTTCTTCTGCTGTGTGTTCTGGTGGCACAAGGCTCCAGTGTGAATGTTTGCAGGAGTCAAATATAAAGGAGAGCCCACAAGCAGGAGAAGCAGAAACACATCAAGAGCTTTCACAGAGCTGAGCAGTGTTTCATAGAGGATTCTGTATGTATTTCATGAACTTGTCCTGACACGGTGTGTGGGTATCATTCCACTGCACAGGGCAGCTTTGGCTGCCTTATTAGGAATCTGTTTCTCTGCCAGTGTCTGGGAATGGCTTTTTGTAAACTCTTCAACAGCAATACTGGCCTGACCTGCTAATTTTTAGTGTAGCAGCTGTGTTGGGGAGCAGGAGGTGATGGTGCTTAAAGAGAAAGAAGTGCAGTGTTCTTGCCAAATCCACATAAAACAGCATCACTGTGTAGACATTTTCAAAACATGAAGTTGTTTTAACTATTGTCCATGTAGCTGTGACAACAAAATATGTTGTTTGGTTTGCAGACCTTAAAGAAGACAGCTTGAATTGCGCTAGTTACAGGTGTGAGTCACTTGGGATGAGACATCATGTTTAAGAGATTAGTGCAGATCTGAAGAGAAACAAAACCAGGTCTCTTGTTCCACAAACCCACTGCAATATGTTGTTCTGACTGTGTAACCAAGAGTAGAGAGCTGCAAAAATCAGGCTTGCATGCTCAGCACAGGGAGGGAGCTCAAGGTTTGTCACATCAAAGCCAGTCAGTGAAAGCAGAATACATTTTGTTTATCTAAATTAAGCTCCTAAAAAATTGCCCTGATATAACACATCAGTTATAACAAAGGACAAAAACCATTATCAACAGGCTGGATGTGGCCAGTAGCATCAGTAGGAATACCGTTCAGGCCAGAGCTTCTCATGGGCATGAGAAGAGAGCGTGAAGAGACAGTTAATTAAGGCAAGGTAAGAGTGCAAAAGACAATGGCAGGAAGCCTAAGCATAGAAAAGTTAGTGTTTGGGGGACTGTTCTGTACTGTATTAATGGCATTACCTGTGCTGCATGTGGATTATCTCACAGAGGAGAACAGAGCAAGTGCTGTGGCTGTGTTGTCTTTAAAACCATTAGTACAAGGTTATGTAAGCTGGTGGAAGATAGGCTTAGTTTTATAATTCTCCAAATAAGCGGATCACCATAAAAATGAGGAGAAATCTCTTTCCACTGTAAAGGACAGTTACTGAGGCACATGGAAGGAGAAGAGTTTCCTTTTCCTTCACATATGTGCTGGCTGCAGCCAGCAGCAGGGTGTTAAGCTTAAAGAAGCTTAATAAAAGCTTGTTGTAGGCAGCAAATTAGGTGTTCCTGTATCTCATGTTCTATGTTTGCTTTGCTCCATACTCCTCTGATTATTCTTTATGCTTCCAGCAGCCCTTAGCCACGAAGTTTAGTTGCACAGTTTTCTACTTCCAGTCTGTGGATGTAGAGCAGCTGTCCTGTGTAAGAGTGAACTTGCATATTGTGTATTAAGTGAGGTTAGAAGAAGAAAAGAGAGCATTGTACAGATGCCTAAACTATAGAGTTACATATACTATGGGTGCTGGCAAAGAGGGTATTGCAGCAATTAGCAAGAAAGAGATACTGCTTCAAATGCAAGCCTTGCTGCCAGGTACTCAGGTGAACACACGATTTAGAAACAGAAAATAGACTCCTTTCTTAGTTCACAGTAACTTAAGAAATAACAGTAAAGAAATGGTGGTGACTTTAATTAAAAAAAAAAAAGCAATTCCTCTCTCTTTTAGCATCCCTTGCCATAAGACACAGTGAATGGCCTTTCTCTTCCCAATTCTTCATTTTTCCATATTTTGTTTTGGGCACAGATTATTGACATAAACAAATGGGGAGAAGGAAAAGGTGCTATAGTGCATCAGATTTTAGGACAGATATTGTAATTCTCTACTAGGGTGAGTTAGTATAGTGCTTCTCTGTCTCTGCAGTCCAAGCCTTACAGCTAAAACAACTTTAAATTCTGAGACTTCAGAAAAAGAAAGGCCATTGCAGATCTCATTGACCACTACACCGGCCCTGGGCATCGCACCATGGCTGATTACTACCATAGCAATTTGATCAGATTTAGGTTCTTTTAGTTGGGGCTAATGCTTCTGATCCCATCTCAAAGCCACTTGGCCATGAAGAAGGGCAGCAGAACATAGATGCGTTGTGCTTTCCGAACATGTGTCAAGCACGTGGCCTTCCATATTGGTTCAAGTTTGGGAATAACATTGTAAAACACACTCTTCATGTATGCTGCCCTGGAATTTCCAGGGTGCCTCTGCAGCTTGCTTTGGAAATACAGTATGTATGTTCTTGATTGTGGGAATTTCAATTTATAGGGCTGTGTATTTGGCATGAAATTGTTGTGGGTTTTGGGGAGTCTAGCGCAGTTCTGTTGCTCTCACCCTGCAGCCAGGGGTGTGTAGTTCCTAATCGGATGACTGTAGCACTGTGGAGCTCATCCCTTCTGTATTATATCTTCTATTCTGCTCTGTCCAGGCATTTTATTCATCATTTGTAATCATCATGGTCATATCTATAGATGTCTGTGATCATATCTGAGTGTACTGACAACGCATAAATGATTTATCCTTTTTTCATGCTGTGTTTTAATCCATATTGTTTCTCTTTTAGACCTGAGAAATACAAGACATCAATTTGGGGCTTTTTTTTAGCAAGATAGAGTTTAAAAAAAAACTGAGCCAACCACAAAGTAAAGAGCCTGTGGTTAGGGTTTGAGTCCAGCATCATCTTGTCAGTAATGCCTATTCCTCCTGTCTGAGTGGAATTGGTCACTTCCCTTGGAGAGCTGGACTGCATGTCAGATAAACCTGTTTCAGGTGAAACAAGACTCAGTCCTCTTGGGTTTTATATTTCTGCGTGTTGGCCGTGCTTCAGAGCCTCTGAGAGTTACTCCAGCGCAGCTGTACGTGGAGAATGCTCTCTTTATAGACCAAGCGTATAATATGTCTGCAGGAAAGGCTCTGGAGCCAGTGAAGAGGGAAGAAATGGGCTGGACAGGAGGACATAAGTCTCAAATGAGTAGACTTGATAAATAAGTGTTTTGGTTGGGTGAAATTTTTTTTTAGGAATGGAAAACAAACCTGCTGTCCTGGAAACCTTTTGTCTTTTTAATTAGACTTGTAGAATTCTGAGATGAGACAGTTGGATGTTGCTAAGATGGTACAACATCAGGGTCAGGGTGACTTCACTCTGCAGGCTGTGTGTGCCAGCAAGTGCACGTACAACCTCTTTGAGAGGGTTGGGGCACACTGTGTGGCTCTGCTGGCCTAAGGCCTACAAAGATAAAAACCTTGGACTGACCTTCTGTCTCTTCTGGCACTGGAGACTTCCATCTTTCTGCTGGGCAAAGCCTAAAGCTCTTAGGCTTTCTGCAGCTGTAGTGTGTTGTCAGCTGTAATGTCCCTGGCTTCAGTAATGCAGTAATTTTCTGAAATCTGTAAGTCTTACAAATTAACAGGGGTTTTCCATAGAGACACTTGGTTAGATGGTCAGAGGCAACAGCTAGACACAGGGGCAAGTCTCTTGTGGATTTTGTAATGACTGCGGTGGCATGTAATAGTGATGTAAGATGCTGAACAAGTAAAGGAATGCTTTGGTGGTATCAAGACAAGACAGTATTTTGAAGAATACACACAAGCACATTTCTACCCTGCAGTATAAGTGGAGCACCATGGTAAAGAGCATGGAAAGAGTCCAGCTGTTCCCTTGTGGAGCTGTACAGTACCAAATGGTTGATTGGGTCAGGACAGAAGTTCCCCATATTGTTCCTAAACTGCTTTCTGCCTACACGATGGGAGTTCAGGCATGGGATTAGTCTTATGCTTCCTTAGGTGCCTTGCTTTCTGTCCAGGTTCAGCTGTCACCCCAGCCACAAGACACTTGTATGGAGAAGAGAGTTTGGGAAATCTGCTTGTGGACTGAACTGTAAATCTGCATGAAGGCATTGGCACATGTACTTGTTTGCTTGGTTCTCTTGGTTCTCCACTCCAAAGAGCTGAACTTTCGGGGGTGGGTATAGGCAGGACAGTGTGAGCAGGTCTGGTCTGAGGATGTGTTCAGCCCTGTTGGAGTTGTCAGTGCACATGTACCTTTGAGATTCACCCTAAAGCATGCAGTGCAAAGAGTGCTCTATGCTGAGTGAGGATTCAGCTCTTCTTCAGAACTCACTGCACCTGATTTTTGAAGTTAATAAGAATGAAATGTTTACAGAATGCTTCTGCCCAGGCAGCTGGGGTTCTCAGCAGTAATACCTGTTTATAACTCCACCATTGAAACAATAAACCACATGCTATTTCCCTCCTAAAATTTACAGTCAGATCTGTTGCTGTTTAACAGGGTCAGTAGAAAATAGAGGAATGGAAACCAAACTGGGCCTAAAATGGCTCTTTCCCTGCTCTGTAGGTAGGTGACAACTTTCCTTTTCTTCCTGGAGAAGCAGTCTAGTGTTTCTTCTCTGCTGTGCTCAACCACATATAAGTCAAGAGTAAATGAAACCCAGGCTCAGCTCTAAACCCATTTCCTTGCAGGCAGTGTAGTAAGTGTTCTACCATATCTCACTCCCTCTTTGAGTAACGACCAGGCTGATTTAGGGATTAAGTCCTAATCGTTAAATAACGCTAACGTGTCTGCCATTTGCTTAGGTGCTGTATCAGGAAAAGAGATTTCCACGGCAGTGTTCCGGGGTGTGATGTAACTCGCCTATGCCGCGTGTGCATGCCATTAGCATAACGGCTGCATTTTTCTCACAAAAGAACAATGTACCCAACAGCTGTTCCCCAAACAGCCCTGGCTTTATTAGTGTCACAATAAGTGTCATTCACACAGTCCTGAAGCACAGCCCAAGGAATGCTGTATGCCATCTGCACCAAAGAGAGAGAAACAAACGCAATCTTTACTTAGAGCGCTGCAGACACGTTTGAGAAAGTCAGATGCTCTTGGATCATCAATGCAGCATTTGAAAAGGCAGAAGTCAAACAGACTCGCGCAGTGTGTCGATACAGAGCCAGATTGTGATGGTCTTGGTCATGCCCAGACCACAAGCAGTTCTCTAGAAGTTGCTGAGCTTGCCAGTGGCGTTCAGGGATGTTTGGTAGAATGTAGAAGGATTCGATGTGGAGGGCTCATCGTGTCTGATTTGGACACTGGCTTCTTGCTGAAGAACCATAAAAGACTTGTGTACTTCTTCCATGTAACTTACTCATACAAGCCTACATGAAACGTAGATTTATCCACAGGCAATTGGCAGTGCAGATGCCCAAGGAAAGCTGTCCTGATCTCAGAGTGGTTTTTCAGAAGTGTTTTCCTCCCCAGACACATACATGCCCCTTTGTGCCAAAGGAAGCTGAGTGGTGTTGGCATATTGTGTCTGCCTTGCCATGAGAACTCTGTTTTGAAGACATTTTCTTTAAGCAGGCTTTTAGCACATCCATTTTGATTTACATCCAAATGGGTCACAGACATCAATGCAGCATTATATGGGGAGAAAAAGGGAACAAAATGGTTTTAATGTGAAAAAGATGCTGCTGCATATAGGCCAACTTTAGTTCTCTTTCAATTTATCGAGGATTTGGGTGGGTTTAATTCTAGGGCCAAATTCAGTACTGGCTGTAGTGAGCACAACTCCATTAGTGCAAATGGGGTCTCAGCGTTTGTGTCAACAGTGAACTTAGATCATTGAATTTCTCCCATGTTAGGGCTTGCATGTTTCCTGCGAGGTAATATACACATGTACCCGCACATATGCTGCACATATGTACATAAAAATTCACTGGGGAGGACGTTTGGCTCTGTGCTCTGTTTGACTTTCCACAGAGAAACTGCAATCAGCTTAGAAACTTTTTTGCTTCTCCTGTAGCTAATGTGCCATGCATCTGTAGGGATCAGCCATGCAGAATGCCATGTTGCAAGTGAAATACTTGGTAGCGAAAAGCAAATGTGAAAATTGCCTTTCTTTCCTCAACCTGTAGAGCAGCACACGCACACAAATCCCTGTGATTAATTCGGAGAAACTTTTCTCCCTTCTGTTATCATCCCGTTGAACACTGCCTTGAACAAAGGGGTACACAGAAATACTACAGATGCTTATCATTGGAGTGAACTGAAATATTTATTCAGCTGCAGGACTCAAGTTCAGTCTGTGCCATGAGGTCCACTCTGCTTGCCTCTTGGTGCCCTGAAGAATAGCAAGGCCAAGGCAGAGATGTCTCGTTCTCTGTGATGTGTTCTGCAGATGTGTCCTCAGCATATGAGGAGCCCACATTTGGCACCATGCGTTTAAAGGTAGTACGTATTCAAAGGTAGTGGTAATCTTTTTGTGTTTGATTTTTACATGGAAATGCTTTTGGTCCATCCTAAGAGTGACTTTTCCAACATGCCTTCAGGCCAGCGAAACAGGGCATCTGTGCACTGTCAGTATCAAAAGAGCTAAATAATTTTTGTGGTGAGGAGTAGAGGACACTGGCATGTGGAATGGTATGAAATGGGCTTGTTAGGATGAAAAAGTAAGACACTGCCCACTTATAAAACTTGACCCTTCTCTGTGAACATTATCCCTGCGAATAGTTGGAAATCTGCATTCAGGCATCCTGCTGTGTCCCATCCCTCGAGGCCACACCCGCTGTATTGCTTTACATGGTGCGGCCATGCACAGAGCGATTTACATATATATCACATAAAAGTGTTTACAAAAAAAATTAGCATGTGATTGAGCTGGGAAGCTGCAGAGGGCCCCAACTGTATGAGTTTCCATGCACTTCAGCCAGAAGATTTATTTCCAATTTGTTATTCATAAGGGAAGAGCGAGAGATTGGGATGGGGTCCTTTGAAGTGGAAAACAAAGTCTTCTATTCAGCCTTCAGCTTAATAGAATACACATGACACAGGCTTGGCATGGCGGCCGCTTTCATGTAATGTGCTCCTTGTCATTTTGCTTTCCTAGCCTGCGAATACTAGTGAGAATGGCTATTGCCCTGGAAAAGTCTCCTTCTCCCCTGCAGCCTTCTAAAGGAGGAGCACGGTGTCAGCAGGTAGGAGCCATTTGGTGGTGATGGAGCGGGAGCCAGGCTGCTCCAACTGTTGCTCATAATTCCCAGTTGACTTTTCAAATTGCAAGAACATGTGTGAAAAAGAAAAAAAAAGAAAAGAAAAAAAGCAGTGTAGTTGCAGGGCTTCTGCAGATGTTCTGTGGGTGCTTCTGCCCCGTCTGGAGGCCCTGAGCAAGGAGCTGTATTCCATGGGCACTAAGCCTGCCTCTGACATCCGTCCCCTGACCTGGGCTCACATTATTATCCCGGCAGTGGAAAAGCTTTGCTGAATCCGTGCAGCATCTAGCATGGCAGAGCGTGACCTAGGCACTGTAGTACTGCAAACGACCAGCGTTTCTGTCCAAAGACAGTGTTTTGGAGAGATGTGCATGAATCCTGTATTTCTTTCCAGGAATGAGGCCCTGGATTTGCAGTGACCTGCAAGCCTCTAATACCTTCTGTGCTTTGTCCTGAGTCAGTAGCATTAAACCCATGCTTAGTGCAGCACAAAGGTGAGTGTTTTCAAAGAACTTACTGCAAAGCCCAACTTACCGCAAAGCCCTGGCAGTTAGTGGGTCCGTGGGCTATGAGAAAAAACAAGTGTGACCCTCAACACATCAGCTTGGCCCACAGCGTGTGGTTAGAAAGAATTTGGACCACAGTCCTGACAGTGCATTTGGCCCTGTGACACTTGTTCCTCTAAGCTTCCTCCAGGACGATGTCCTCATGCCCTACTTCTCTGTTGTTCATCTGTGTGTTCAGGTTTGGAGCGCTGGGTGAATCACCGACATCAGAGATGGAAAGAAATGTATGAAGTCATCTCTGTGCCCTTGCCAATGCAGGATTATTCCCCACAGTACAGTCTGGAGCGCCTTCTCCAGTCTATTTTTAAATGACTCAAAGGAGAGGGCTTTCCTCTCTTCCCTGGGGAGGCTGGCTCCACTCTTGAGTAGACCTCACTGTTGGAGAATTTTCTTCCTGTTCTCCAGCCTCAATTCTTCTGTTCCCTAATTTAATTGAAGTGTTCCTGGCTCCACCCTTCTAAACAATTTTCTTGTGTTGCATGGCTGTTGCAAATACCTGTTGTCAATTTGCAGGCATAACAGATGGGAATTCATCACCGTTGGCCTTGCTTGGCAAAGGCTCTTTGTGCAGAGCTGCCCTGGGAAGCCAGGCTTTACCCGAAACTAGATTTCAGAGCTATATGCCAAGAAATAAGAATGACCTTTTCCTGCTTCTTTGGACAATGCCATGAACATAAAACCCCATCGTGACTTGAGAATAGGCTGGGCTTCTGGCAAAGCCGTGAGTGTCTGTGTTAATTGTGCTGGTTTTCGTGACAGTCTTCCAGCAGATCTTCCACAGCGCTTATTTGCACGACACGTGACTGTTCTGAGCTCTCAGCTGTAGTTGCGGAGATGCTTGGAGAACATTTAATGAAAAAATTACAGTAATTCTGCTTTTATCAAGAAGCTTCAGCAGTTGAAATTCTCAAGCCCGACTTCGAGGTTTCTTAAGCACCTGAAGTGTTTTGAGAATGCGTTTGAAGGTGGTGTTGAGCTTTGACGATACCTAAGTGCTATGGAAAGTCGCGCCTTTTGTTTTAGAGGCCACGTGTCCTTGGTTCAGCAGGACTGAGTCTGCAAGGAAACTGTGTGTCCAAAGAGCATTAAGTTATTCCAGAAAAGCATCTCATGGGTTTGAAGAGTTATGAATCCTTATTTGTTTATTTATGAGACGAAAATAAGTTTCTGCTGTGAGCGACAGCAGAATAGAAGCCCTTGCTGCAAACACCAGGAAAAGGATGGCTAGCATTAAAGAGACTGAAATCCCTCCGGTGCTTTCAAACAGCAGAGCTGCGGCTATTTAGCTGTGGCAGGCAACCAAGCAACGTTGTGGCTGGCCATTGTTGCTCAAACAGTTTGATTTTTAAAACTTTCAGCTTAAGTGTAACCACCAGGCAAGTTGGAAGAAGTGAGTTGCAAGGACATGTTAAATGAAGAGTCAGCAAATGAGGGAAGGAGTTCTCATGGCTGGGCTGAACTGCAGAGCAGTATCTCAGCCTAGCACAGCTATTGGGTTGCTGTTAAAAATGTTTTATAGCATACAAGTAATATGGCTTTAAAAAGAAGGAGAGTGCCACAGCTATAAAACAAAATTACCGGTTTCTCTGCGGTAGATCTCAGAAGGGTCATGGTTCCCATCCCTTTTTTTGCTCAGTGCTGAGCCTCCTGTCATAAAACCAGGAACTTCTCCTCCAGAGAGCTTCTGGTGTTTAGCAGTTCAGGAGATGGGAAAGGGATGATGGAGAGGAGCAGAGGAGAGAACCTTGTGACCATAGCTGCCATGAGATGAGCCATCCGAGCACACACTGGCCTTTGCTGATACTGATTGGACTCATTGAACTGTTTGACATGATTGTTGATGGGTGCTTTCTCAAAGGTGCCGTCCTCATTGGCGTTTTTAAGTGGATGTGTTGAAGTGGTGTTGTGAGTTAATGGGTTGGAGCATGGCATGTGGGAGCAGTGCAGAGGAGAAGGGTGTGTGGTCCCTTATAACGCCAAGGGGAAAACAGAGACACACCTGCTTTGGGATCTAATGGGAGTGATAAGAGTAATTTCTTAACAACGGGGGATTTTGGGGAGTGAGAGGGAAAAGGTTGGTTTAAGAAACATGGTGGGGCAAACAGGACTTTTATCTTGCTGCACTGGAGACTGTTCATTTTAAACAGGGTGTTTGGTACATCTGGGCTGAGGTGATCCCGGTTCTTACATGCTACACGCCCCCCCCCCCCCAGTGTTTTGCTTTGCACTGTTTTATCTGCCAAAAAGAAAATAAATTCACGATATATTTGCAAAGTTACATGGCCACAGGCTTAAATACATACATATGAAATCCCTGAAAGCAATTTGCTTCGAGCCTTCCTCGGTTCCAGACATCTTTCTCACTCCATCTGCTCGTTCAAGTACACAAGTTCCTTGGGAAAAATCACTTATTACATCACTGAAAAATGCCACAAAAATAGCTTTTCACTTAAGTTCCCATCCTCGGAGTTAACTCATGTGGGGATCAGATAGATTCAAGCATTTAATAACTTTTTATTTTCCTTTCTCTTTAAACACAGGATCTCTGGTCATGGAAGCGGGGTCACGTGGTGGATTCTTGGCAGTCAGCAGTCTGTGGAGCTTTTGCAGGTGCAAAGGATTATATGTTATACTGGGAAAGGCTAAAGAAGAAAGGGAAAAATGTGCAAATCTATTAAGTATAGCAGAACAACATTCCTTTTGTAATTCAAGTTTGTTTAGAAGAAAATGGATCCAGTTGTTGTTCGGAAATCAGTCAGCAAAAGAGAAGGGTGGGGGGAAAGTCTGGAACAGGGGTGTCTGTTTGAAAGACAACCAATTTGTTTTTGACAAATTTCAGTTCTTTACAGACCAGGGGCTTGTCAGTCAGGCTTTACGATTATTTCAAACTTGATTTGTAAAATCCTCATCCAGGAGAAACTTTTGCTTGGGTGAGGGTTTGCACAGCTGTCTGCTCCGAGCGCCTCCCTAGGGGTTGGAGTGATTGCAGCGAGAGGCCATGATTCACCATTCATGTGACAGCTCTGACAGCCATGTAGATTAAGTAGAGTCAGGAGAGCAGAGGCTAGCACTGCACAGCCCGCAGGCAAAAGCCTTCCGCAGCACAAAAAAAAACCCCCAGAGGACGGAACATCTGGGCACTCTCCAGACGCTCGCACAAGAATAAAGAGTGGCAGAATACAATACTGCACTATTTATGACCAAACAAGCCAGAAGTTAATTGAATTCTTCAGTAGGCTTCTTGCATGCTTGTAGCCTACTGTACTCCTTTCGAAAAAAGAACAGGGAAAAAAAAAAATCAATTAATGACTCATCAGTATAGCTGACAAGTTTGAGGGAGGAGAGACTCAACTGTCTTAATAGAAAAAACAGATTAGTAGTTAAGAGATGAGTAGCCAGAGCCCTTCCCCAAGGAGCCAAAATACATTTTGAGATTCCAAACCAGTAACAGAATTTGTGGAACAAATAAATCCCATTTAGAGAGAAATTACAGCATTTCTTGAAATAGGCATTGTCAAAAGCGAAAGCTCGTTCTTTGATGACTTACAAAATCAGAGCCGTTACAGTGTGTGTAATTTTTGTAGAAATAAAGCTCTGTTAGGGGAACTGGAGTATTAATAGCAGCACAATTGCAGCAGGCACTGAGGCTTCATTTTGATGGGCTCTGTAACTGCGTGGCTGAGAGAAGGGAGAGTGGCCGTGGCTGCACACGGCTTAGGAGGTCAGGCAGGTAAGCTGTGAGGGAATGCTTTGATTCCGTTTTGGGGCAGAGGGGATCTTTTAGATGGTTTCCCTTGGTTGTGCCCAGCTGTATTTTCTACGTTTATGTGATGGGATAGGAGTTCTATTCTGCTTAAAATTCAGACTGCTGTTGGATTTTACTCTGATTTTTTTTTTTTTGCACTGATTTGACACAGAGCAATGAAGCAAACAGATCAGGTTTGGTTTGAAGCAAGCAATTGGATTAAAAATGCTTTAAGCTTTAAAATGCAATGTGTACGTCTGCAGGTGTGATAGGGGATCATTAATTTACCTCTGTGGATTCCTTTACAGTCAAGATTGATACAAAACCTGTGTTCAGGCGTGTTCAGAGAGCTGGAAAGGTTATCTGATTTTCCCAAGGCCTTGCAAAGTAATTTCCTGAAGCCCAATTTGGTGCCTCAATTGGAAATCTAGTCCAGTGCCTCCATTTCCTTCTCTCTGTGTCTTGATTCTGACCACTTGTGCTTGGATGTGGTGTATGTTGGGTAGTGTCTTCTCACTTTCTAGCAGAAATATTGTAGGAGTAGCTTCCAGAGCTGTGGTTGTGCATCAACACTTCACTGCTCTGTCAGACTTGGGGGAGACCAACCACTTTGTGCTGGTGGAAACACTGAGTCCTGGAGCAGCACAGAGACCTTCAGGTCCATGCTGGTGGCAGATGAGACAGTTCAGACTAGTTGTTCCCACAGACTTTGTTTCCCAAGCACAAATCTTTGCAGAGGTGGAGTCCTGTTCGTAGACTCTGTTATAATTTGTAATAAGTACTATTTTCTTTGCCTATCTAGCTTAGCTTCCTGCAGCCTAGTTCTCCTCTTATTTCCTTTTAAACTGCCTTTCTCAACTGTCCTTTGAGAATCTGCTTCAAAATTCACCAGGTTCAACTCCTTTTGGATCAGAAACTTCCCTTCCATCTCCATTGCTCCCTCTGCAGATACGTGATACGCAGTCCGTGTCTTGATCTGTCCTGGTACCGCATCCTTTTTATTTCACTGGAAATACTGAGCCTTCTCGTTGAAGGGAAACAGTGGAAAAATGTTTTCCTGCTTTCTGAAGAATGGATTTTATGGTTACAAATTAGTAACCTCTTTCCACCACAAAACAAAAGCCTCACCAGTACCCTGAAAATAAGATGGATGGATTTCCATAGAAGATGAAGTGATTTAAAAATTATCATCTTATAAGCCTTAAAATTAGAAGCCAACCTTTTGAACAGAGATGCTGTCAGATGCCACCACGGTAGTGGTGGGATGGCAAGATCACACAAACATGCTTTTCTCCTCTGTTCTTTGCTTGACTTCAGTACTTTCTAAAAATAAGTTAGAGGTCCTGAAGGGCAAAGGAAAAAGCTGAAACAAGCTGAAGGAGAAGTCCTGTTTGCAATCCCATTATGGCACATTGTGTGTCGTTTAGTTCCTAGCTAAATCATAATTGATTATTTGCCAAAGTCGGAACAAAGAGCAACAATATATTGAATTTTATCCTCGGTGCCTGTGAGACAGCAGCGATTTCAGCCCAAGTGCTGCAGCGACTTCTTGTTGAGCACACATGTGTGAGTTGTATGTGTGCAATCAATGGGCTTTTTATAGAAATGGAATAGGCACGAGCATAAGTGTCGGAGATCTGGAATCCTCTCTGTGTCATCTGTTAATAATTTAATCCCTGGAGGCCTTCTCCATTTTTATCATTGTCTCTGGTGTTTTAACTAGAGATGTTTGGAGCAGTCAGGGAGTATTGAGAAGGTGATATCTGAGCGGTCATTGGGAAGGAACCTCAGGGTTGATCTACATAAAAGTATCAGAAGGAACTTCTTCCCAGTGAGGGTGACAGAGCACTGGAACAGGCTGCCCAGGGGGGTTGTGGAGTCTC
>JAOXOE010000745.1:13216261-13230469 GCA_028565055.1 Phoeniculus purpureus
CTAGTGATAGGACAAGGGGCAGTGGGTGTCAGCTGGAACATAGGAGGTTCCACATCAATCTGAGAAGGAACTTCTTCCCAGTGACGGTGACAGCACTGGAAGGGGCTGCCCAGGGTGGTTGTGGAGTCTCCTTCTCTGAAGATGTTTAAAACCTGCCTGGATATGTTTCTATGCAACTTGGTCTAGGTGATCCTGCTGTGGCAGGGGGATTGGGCTAGATGATCTTTTGAGGTCCCTTCCATTCCCTAATGTTCAGTGATTCTTGAGGCAGAGCCTGTTCAGTGAGAATACTGAGGCCAGCACAGAGTACAGCAGTATGGAAGCTTTTTGTTGCATGCCAGCATTTTCAGTTGCGGCAAACAAATCATTTTCCCTTAAGCCTATTTTGGAAGCATTAGAATACATTTGCGGTAAGAACTTTAAAACAGAACAGCTGCAGACCTTTCACAACTACCTGGCCGAAGACCACAACAGTCTTGCTTCATACAGAGCCTTCCAACCAGAGTCTTGAATGTGGTAGAGGTTTTAATCAACAGGGTCTTACCATGGGAAGTTCTGGCAACTGAAACTGCGGTTTGTGCTACGAGCTCCAGTTCTGACTTGAAGGTCTTTTATTTTCTGAA
Source organism: Phoeniculus purpureus (assembly GCA_028565055.1). Taxonomy (NCBI): domain Eukaryota; kingdom Metazoa; phylum Chordata; class Aves; order Bucerotiformes; family Phoeniculidae; genus Phoeniculus; species Phoeniculus purpureus. The sequence continues at coordinate 13,216,885 of JAOXOE010000745.1, forward strand.
TAGTTTCCATGATGTTGAGTTGTTTTTCTGTTCTCTTGCTGTTTTGTTTGTGTTTTTTTTAAAGTATATTTTGACTCATTCTTTTCTTAGTCTGACACCCATTTCCTGAATCTTCAGCCTCTGTACTGATATTTTAAGAGTATATTTTTGTGTTGTGCTGTCTGACTTGATTCCAGAGAGTAGAAGAGGTAGGATGTCAAGGCTTGCTTTTAGTGGGTAACAGGATGTGGGTCTGCAGGAGGGGGCTGGACTATCGTGTGGGTTTCTGAATAGGATTTGTTAGCTTTTTTTAATTTGAATACTGGTCATGCTTCTACTTGAGATTTATATTGTGACTTTTTATATTATGGGTTAATTTTGATGAAAATCTCTTTCCTGTAAATGATGTTTCTTTTTGTTGGCTTCTTTTAACCTTTAACTGGTGGGCTTAATGTAGGTAGAGGAGGCATATTTACTCTACTTCTGTGGTGGTGGTATTTCTGGGTGATTAACCTGCAGGTGCTGTTCGGCAAAGCCAGCCACGAACTTCCAGAGAAGTGTCTTTCCCTCTTCTCATGTTTCCTTCCTTGTGTGTTTTTGCCAGCTCAGTGCTGGACTGAGAATTGGGGTGATTATCACTTACTCATTAACTAGCGAGAGGCTGTGATGCTGGATTGAGAAATCTGGACTTCAGCAATAAGCCTGTTTTTCCTAGGAGTCTTTTTCTTCCTTTTCCAATGAGAAAACAGCATGTTTCTGACTTGAATAGGGTGTAAAATATTTGATTTCAAAACACTGTTATTTTTAGTAACTTAGAATATTTTAAAAGTTGACCTTTTCAAGTTCCAAAGACTTTGTAAAAGTAAAGTCTTACTTAACTGGAAACGTAACTCATTTTGGGGGGAACTCAGATGCAGTTAATGACAAACATTTCTATTTCTTTTTATGTTATGATCATATTAGCTACTGTCATGACCTTTTTGTGGTGCTTTCAGACTTGCCCTGTACCTTTATACCTTAAATCACAAAAACACAGAACATTAGGGATTGGAAGGGACCTCAAAACATCATCCAGTCCAATCCCCCGCCACAGCAGGATCACCTAGGTCCAGTCGCACAGGAACACATTCAGACAGGGTCACTGTGCTTAGCTGCCACCATGCTCATAACTGTAATCCTTTCAGGAAGTTGTCCTCCTCTTCCATGGCATTCAGCAATGGCTGTTTATCTTTGCTCTCAAGTCTTCCTTAACGTGTTCCCAGACCTAAACTATCCTGTACCCTCTCTCTATTGCTGTTAGATGCCCATGTTTTAGACACTGGGCTGACAGTTGTCCTTTATGATCTTGAAGGTCTTTTACAACCTGAATGATTCTGTGATCTTACAGCTGAGAGCTGTTCTGCTTTTCTCCTGTTTATCTCACCTGCTGGGAGGAAACTTCAGCAACACACCAGCTAGAAGGCAGCAGTGCCTCAAACCCACTGTATGTTTTTCTGGCAAATACTTTTGGTTTGTTCCTCTCTACTCCACCAGCATCATGCCCATCTTCTGATGTTCACTCAGGCCTTGTCACAAAGAGGCTTGGAACCTGTCACCTGTACAATTAAACTGGAATAATTGCCCGAGAGAAGGTGGTCCATTGCCCTACATTGGACAGTTCTAGGACCCAGCTTGACAGGCTGCTGGTATATGTCACTTAAACTGTATTTTTAGCTTGATGGGTTGGACTCGATGATTCTCGAAGTCACTTGTAACCCAGCATTCTAGAAATCTTGTTTAAACATCTAGAGAGCAAAGTGTTTGGGTACGAGAGTAATATGTCTGTGCATCATTCTGACGAAGAATGAACAAAGCTCTTACAAGTACCTGGAAACACCCCTCCTTGTTGGCTGATTGAGGTTTTAAAATCTGTACTGAAATAAAGTCTTACGCTGAAGACGTAGAATGTGTGTTTGGCTGCCAGTAAGATTAGTGTATCTAGCAGTGCCAGAAATGTGTGGTTCCGTAGGTGAAGATCAGATTGGTGATTACTGATGTGTACACTGATCCAGGATGACCTATGTGATGCTAAAGGTTGCGGTTGCTCTGGGAACCATCTTGATCACAAAGATGACAAAGCTCTACTTGCAGCAGTTTCTTAACTCTTTCTTTTACACAAATAAGCGTCAGCCACAAAGGGAGGGTTTAACCCAAATCACTGGTGACTCTGTAGGCAATGAAAGGACTGACTCAGTTTGGAGAAGAAAGGCATCAAGACATTTCCATTCACTGCTCTTACATTCATCTGAGATGAAAAACGTTCAGAATGTCCATTTGTACGCAGTTCCTGCTTCTTTCTGAAATCACAGCGGTCAGAGAATCATAGAATCATTAGGGACCGGAAGGGACCTCGAAAGATCATCCAGTCATTAATCTTCAAGGTTCAGAATTCTCACAGTCTCTCCAGGTTCAGGCAAATCTTCCCACTTGCCGTAAATTTTCTTCAGCTTGAGGAGCAGTAACATTCTCAGAAGCGATAACGTTCTCTCAGCAGCAGTGATGCAGCTCCCAACAGTCCAAGATGGAGAGAAGCGAAAAAAGAAGGCGAAAGCCAACAGGCAGAGAGAAGAGGGCAGGAGTGGGGCGGGGGGGCAGACACTTTTCAACTTTTTAAACCAAAGCTTTAAACTCTTCTGCAGAAAACACACAAATTAAACTTAGAGGTTCTGCTCAGCTTTTAAAGCAGAACAGCTGTCAAAAGAAAAGTGTCTGTCACCTTAACAGCAGGTTGGACACATACCTTTCTGCAGGATTCTGAAGCTGCCCCTTGCATTTTGTCGCCCTGTGTATTTCAGTTGAATAATAAGAGCGGTGCATTTTGTTGGCAGTGTTGACAATCTTAGATCTCTGGAGATGTTTAAAACCCGCCTGGACATGTTCCTGGTGCAACTTGGTCTAGGTAGTCCTGCTGTGGCAGGAGGATTGGAGTAGATGATCTTTTGAGGTCCCTTCCAGTCCCTAGTGTTCTGTGATTCTGTGATTAATGTGTCTAAACTCTGCATTAAGAAAATGCATAGAGTTCCTTGAAATAGCAGCTTTCTAAGTGAGCTTTTGTCTTGTCCGTTTCAAACTGTTGCGGTGCTGTGACTTGTAAGGGTGGTGGTGGTCTCCACACAGTCGTTCGAGTCGTTCTAGTGTGTGCCATACCATCAACTTGATAGTTCATTTCACAGTCTGAGTAATGAAGCCGTCCTTCATGCCGTTACTCATAAACTCTCTCAGTGGTTTCATACTCTCTGCTTAGTGTAGCAAGCAGGTGTTCTACAGACAGCAGTTCCTCTTCTGTTACATACATCTCATTTCTCTTCAGAGCAAATCCGTTCTGTGCTCAGAACTGCTCCACCAGCATCCTCATTGGCGATACGCATAAATGGATCTGGAGACGTTTAAAAGCCGCCTGGACATGTTCCTGTGCAACTTGGTCTAGGTGGTCCTTCAGTGGCAGGGGGATTGGACTAGATGATCTTTTGAAGTCCTTTCCAATCCCTAATGTTCTGTGATTCTGTAAAGCCAGCGAAATTCTTCTCTGCTTTAACTGGCACAATATTTTTAACAAGTTTTTGTGTTTATGCTCAAACACTATCACTCCTTATAGTGCATGCTGCTGGCCTCTCCTTTTTAGGCCATTTTTAATTAGCTAGACATGTACCCCTTAGAGTTTACTTTGACTGTGTATGAGTGTATACTCCTGTGTTTTCTGTATGGGTCGTACCCATCAGCCTGCAAAACAAGTGATTTTCCATTACCTCCTATTTAAACTCCTCCACCTTGTGTTACTGTTAGGCTGTGCATTTGTGCTTCAGGGATTTGCAGTAGTTTGTTTGTGTGTGTCTGTGTGTGTGTGGTTGGTCTGGGTAATAGTACTGCTAATTTCTTTCAAAAACACTTCATGCCGTGAAGGCTTACTACGGAATCACAGAACGTTAGGGATTGGAAGGGACCTCGGACTAGGTGATCTTTCAAGGTCCCTTCTAATCCCTAATGTTCTGTGATTCTGTGATCCTATGCCTGGCAGCCGTGCGTTTTCCCATGAATGCTGACAGAAGTTACAGACTTTTCTTCATACGGTTAGAGGTTTGGGGTTTTTCTTTTAATGTGTTACCAGTTCATCGTGGATGTGACTCTTATTTCACGTAGTACCAGTCTTAGCTAAGGAACCAACCACACTGCATACTTTCCAGTTCTCTTCATGCCTTTGTGTGTTTTATCCTAGTGTCTGTAACTTTATCCAATTCCTTTAACAGGATTCTGATCGAAAACATGAAGGAGAACGCTCTAGAGAGCGGATGAAGAGTGAGAAGAAAGACAGGCATCGGAGTCGCAGCAGATCTCAAGAGAGAGACTATACTTACAGCAAACAAAAAGACAAATACAAAGAAGACTTTCGAACAAGAGACTGGGATAAAAAGGCAGACAGAAGCAGAAGTCCTAAGAAATCAAAAGACAAGGAGAGGTCCAAGTACAGGTGACGGATGAGGAAAAGAGAGAGGAATTCATACAGTTTTTCTTCTGGCATTTCCAACATTCTTTCATTTGGGTGTGCAATCACTGGATAAAAGCAGTTCCCTTCTGTTGGCAGCTTGGCCTTACGATTCAGTGAATGCCCTGTGTGTGACTATTGGAATAGGCTTTGATTCCAGAAAGGTGATTTTAATAAAGTATTTCATGTTAGTGAGGTGGTTTAAGTCTCCGATAAGGAATGCTGCCTAAAGCTTTTTGGAAACGTGAGCCTGCACCAACAGGCAAATTGCCCTTCTCCACTGTGGAGAGATTTGCAGGACGTTCCTCCTTTCTCCAGGGAGGTGGTATGTACCTTTGAGCACTTCAAGATGTCGTGATGGGAGGTGTGATAGAAGGCCTGTGCAGCAACACACTGTGCTCATGTCTTCCAAAAAGCAGGCAGATGCCATTTGCATACAAGTACTCTTGTTTCCTTCCTTTGTAATCGTGTCAGCTTGGCTTAGTCCCATCAGCCTCATTTGCTGTCACCTCTGCACACAGTGGTTAAAGGCACTGAAGTACCACTGTGTGGCTTTCAAGAGCCATGGAAGTGACACAAAGGAGCCCTGTGGTCACCTGAAACCAGAAACACTTCTGGCTGTTCCTGTCCTGCCAGAGGTGTTGGAAGCAGTAAGTTGTTTCATTTTCCATGGCTTGGAGAGTTGACTTGTTCTGTTCTAATTAGAGATTGTACTTCCCTATCCTTGTTTCCTTGTCGTCAGTGCTAACTCCAGCCTCCTTTGTGTTGACCTTTGGTGTTTGCAGTAGTTAAAGCAGGACGACAAACCCCACCTCCCTCTAGAATGTTGAGAGTAACACTGGAAGAGTTGCAGCACAAGCATCAGCTTCTTCACTTTGACTTAGCCGAGGCTAATTGGAATGGCAGCTCTTTATGATGTAAGATTTTTCTTCAGAGGTTAAAGGCTTAAAATGTAAGTGTTTTAGAGTTTTCTATTGGATTATCTTATTTTAAGGGACACAACAACTTAACAGTTTACAAAATCTATGGAGGTATTTTTGTATCCTATGAACAGGAGGAAGTTAGACACCTGCTCTGTAGTCATGCATTGCAATTCCTTTTGTTCTCTGTATCTCTGTCTAGACTTGAGCTGGCCTTGACCAAAACCATGTTATGAATGGAGTCTCGTTTTAAAGCACTAAAGACAAGTGGATGAGGATAGAGTTTTGCAATAGAGAGAGCTCTTTAATCCTGTGGGCATCGCACAAGTCAGTAGAAGTAGCTTACGGGCTAGACAAGTGGTTGGTAGCCCGGGATGGGTGATACAGTAGGCAGTTACCCAAACCCATGGTAACCATGTGTTCATCCCAGTGTGTCCTCTCCCTCATGGATCTCGGCCTTCTTGCTCATGGCTTCCTGTTTCTTTTCTCAAAGACGGTGTTTTTATGAAACTCCCCGAGTGTGAACCCAGGCTGTGCCCTGGGTGGCTTGGGGAGCTGGTGACGCAGAAGTGTTCTTCAGCAAAGTCCATGATGACTTGGTGTGTTGGCTCTTCCTTTGGGATGTGCGCCAGAAGAGTTGTCCTGTGTAGGACGTGTCCATGCACGGATGGAAGAGCGTGTCCTGTGTCTCTGCTTCTGGGTTGCCAGGAATCGTAACTGCTTCCTTCCAGAAAAACCCCACTCCACCACCCAAACAAAAAACCAAACCAAAGCACCCTCCTTCAGACTTGAGTTATTTGTACAGGCATTTCCATTGTGCACTTAACATTTTTAAGAAGTTCAGAAGCATTTCCTGTGCAACTTGGTCTAGGGTTCTGTGCGACTTGGTCTAGGTGGTCCTGCTCTGGCAGGGGGATTGGACTAGATGATCTTTCGAGGTCCCTTCCAATCCCTAATGATTCTATGATACGTGATATTTTGAGCCTGAGGTTGTGTTTGAACCAAACTTTGCCTCATATCTGAGCTGTTTGGACAGAGCTTTGGCAGGCTGGAGGCAGAGAAGGGAAGCCTGTGCCCATGCTGTGGGCAGGACAGGCATGATTGTGGATGTACCAGGGCTTAGGCTGCCTGGCTGGACCACTGTACCCCAATGCTGCACAGTACCAGGGCAGGGTGTCCCAGAAGAACTTCTGGGTGAGTTTCTTGTGTCCTCTGTGGAAGTGGGCCAGCAGCAAGGAACTGCTGCTGTTGGATGGATATTAGATATCTGGCAAGCAAAGTGCTACCCTGGAGCAGTGAGATCTCCAGCTTGTCAAGGAACCCTAGGGTCCATCTAATGTGATTGAAAGTTGCCCACTGCTAAAGGCCTTGCCTTTCTCCACACTGTAAAGCAAGTGTGGCTTGACGTTAATAATTAATGCTTTGTGGTGACAGAGTCACCAGAATGGAGGTGCAAGTCTAGTGAATGACAAAGCACTAATGAGAGCTTTTTGCACATGAACAGCGGAGATGTCCCATCACCTTTGTCTTGATCTAATCAGCTCTGACAAGATTACACAGTGTGTCTAAAAGCCTCTTTAACTCTATAGCTCTGAATAAATTTTTGAGTAGTTCTGCAGTGGCAGCTTGGACAATGTCTAACCCTGAACTGGTTAAATCACTGGAGGAGTAGTGCTTTGCAGCTTTGGATTTCAGCAGAAATACCAAGAGAGATTTTGCCCTGCCATTGACAGGTACTGTTCCCACTGTGATAAAGAACCAGAATAAGCTTCCACTTAAAAATGTTTAACATAATCTCAATAAAGTAAGTTTTAAATAAGAAGAGAGTGATTGAAGGGTTCCAAAAAGAGCTGTTTGTGAACTCAAAAATCACAATCAGTGTAAGAGGATGCTTTGAGGTTTTGTGTTGGATCTGTGTGAATCAGGTTTTCTGTCTGGGTTTGGGATCCAATTCTGAATGAGTCCTGGCTGACCTTCAGATGTCACTACAGAAGAGAGTCATGAAGACAGGCAGTAACAGAGCTCAGCTTGGATTTAGTCAAGCACAAGTTCCTTTCTCTTGAGATAAGCTTAACCTACAAAACTGAGCTGGTGTTGCAGAAGGGAGCGCTGGGGCAGGTGACAGAAACAGAATCAGGAGCTTCTGTGAAGGCCAGAAGGATCTGCTGGACCCTTTATAAGGAGAAGTTAAAATGGTACAGGAGAAAAAAAAAGGCAGGGGACCTAAGAACAACTTGTCTTCTTCCTTTCATAGAAACTTATTTGAGTGTTTTAAAGAACCCATTAAATATTTTCCTACTGGCAGCAGCAGCAGCAAATTCTGCAGGCAGCCACTTTACTGCAAGGACCTAAGGATATTGCTCTCAGGTGAAGTATTTCACTCTGCCCTGATGCTTTGTATTTGCATATGACAGCTAAAAAGGGTAGGAAATGCCACCAGAAGCCTGACGGGAGTATCTTGACCCTTAAGGCTTTTTATTCTTACTGCCAAATAGAGGTAAATCATTCGCTGCAGAAGTCTCTCAGCAGTGCTTCCATCAAAAACTGGCCACTGGGAGAGTGTGAGTGGTGGAGGGATTTTCTGGTTAACACCTTGAGCTTGGTAAAGTTCAGCTGCCGAGTGAACACACAGTGTCCATTGTAACTGCTTGGGAGGGACGTGGTGAATTTTCTGCTACTGTGTCACAGAATCACTCTGGTTGGAAAAGACCCCTGGGATCATGGAGTCCAACCACCGACCCTACCTTACAAGTTCACCCCTAAACCAGATCCCTCAACACCACATCCAAACGATCTTTAAACACATCCAGGGATGGGGATTCAGCCATCTCCCTGGGAAGCCCCTTCCAGTGCCTGATCACCCTTTCTGCGAAAAAATTCTTCCTCATATCAAAATTTCCCCTAAACCTACGCTGTTGTGACTTGAACCCATTCCCTTTTGTTCTATCACTAATTGCTTGTGAGAAGAGACCAGCACCACCTTCTCTACAACACCCTTACAGGTAGTTGTAGAGAGTGATGAGGTATCCTCTCAGCCTCTTCTTCCTCAAACTAAAGAGCCCCAGCTCTTCCAGTCTTCCCTCATAAGATTTATTCTCCAGGACCTTCACCAGTTTAGTTGCCCTCCTCTGCACCTGCTCAAGCACCTCCCCATCTCTCTCATACTGAGGTGCCCAAAACTGGACACAGTACTCAAGATGTGGCCTCATCAGTGCTGAGTACAGGGGGATGATAACCTCCCTACTCCTGCTGGCCACACTATTTCAAATGCAGGCCAGGATGCTATTGGCCCTCTTGGCCACCTGGGCACACTGCTGGCTCATATTCATCTTCCTGTGAGTTAGAACCCCCAGGTCCCTCTCTGCCAGATGGCTCTCTAGCCTCACCTCCCCAAGCCTGTAGTGTTGCAGGGGGTTGTTGTGGCCCAAGTGCAGGACCTGGCACATGGCCTTAGTGAAGCTCCTGCCATTAACACTGGCCCATTGCTCCAATCTATCCAAGTCTCTCTGAAGAGCCTCTCTACTCTCTTGCAGATGAACACTCCCACCTAACTTGGTGTCATCTGCAAAGTTACCAACGACACACTCTGTGTCCTTATCAAGATAATCGAGTTGATTGTCAAGTTTTACTTTCCCAGCAGAGGATTTTGTGACTGTGCTCCAAGTATTAACTAGCCCAGAGCCTTCTGCCATGTGAAAATGCAACTTTTGGCGTGCTTGCTGAACCCAAGTCATCACCAGATCCTTCCAGGGAAGGGAGAAAGGAGTGAGTTGGTGAGTCTGGCTGGGTGCAGGCTGCCTGCAAAGTGCATTATTCATCAGAATGATGAGCAGTGTAGGGCTGGCTGTGTCTGGGCCTTTCTTGCCCACATGGTACCTCCTTTTCCTGGTTTCTGACTAGTTGAGCAGAGTCCAGCCCTTATGTGACTGGAAGAGATGGAAGGACTGATTTAAAGATCTGTTGATACTTGTAGACCCTGGCTGCACTAGTCTGTGTGTTTTTCCAATCATCAGATTAATCCCAGCCATGCTTTAGGTCCTTCATCCAGCTGCCCAGAGTAGGTGGGACTGGGTCATACGTGCTGGTTCTGTAGCCTGTTCTTGGAAACCTGTGAACTGACATTGTACAGGTCACTCTCAAATGATCTTGGACTTCTAGGGTTAAGGCTGGAGCACATTCATTCTGTCAGACTCGCTGCCTTCAGTAAAATGCAGTTCCCAACAAGCACTAGCTTTAATCTTCTGGTTTTGTCAAGCATATATAAACTTGCATTTAATTTATCAGCTATCCTGCTGCTTGTTGTGCTTATGAGGCATTTTGTTGTTGCTGTTGTCATTCTAAATTGATTGGTAAATCTGTACCGAATATTTCCCAGCAATGGCAAAAGAAACATGGAAATGTTAGTAACAAAAGAGCCTGAGAGATCCAGATGTTCGCTGGGGAAATAAACCAAAAACCAGTCAGCTTCGATTAAACCTTTCTGATAAGAATTTGGGATCGTTGTATTCGGGTGAATTGTGTTTGTTCTAGTCACTTTATCAGCCAAGACTGAAGGGTGGGTGCCAGGAGGATGGAGCCAGGCTCTTCTGAATGTCATCTAGTGATAGAACATGGGGCAATGAGCTGGAACATAGGAGGTTCCACATCAATGTGAGAAGGAACTTCTTCACAGTGAGGGTAACAGAGCACTGGAAGGGGCTGCCCGGGGGGGTTCTGGAGTCTCCTCCTCTGGGGATGTTTAAAACCCACCTGGACGTGTTCCTGTGCAACTTGGTCTAGGTGATCCTGCTCTGGCAGGGGGATTAGACTGGATGACCTTTCGAGGTCCCTTCCAATCCCTAATCTTCTGTGACTCTGTGAATTGTGCCTGTAAGGAGATGCTAGGAGCAAATGCATAAAAAATTACTGCGATCTGATAAGGGAAGTCAGTTAATCCGACTGAAGTGCTACCATCCTCTCTATAGCTGAGCGCTGCACTGAGGCTTTTCTGCTTGGTCCAGGCCTGACAACTGTGTGGTTCACTGTTTAATTTTATCTTGGTCTGTGGGCAAAGGAAGGGCTTTTGTATCCAGACTTGTAAAGCTGCTATTTTCCATGAAGATTATTTTTACTGTTCTAAAAATACGTTGCTGACATGAGCACCAAAGTTTCTGTTCAGACCATTCTCTCAAAGCCTTTGGGTCACTTTCTCAAAAACTGGCTCAGAGTAAAAAGATTTTTGACCTTAAAGAAGGTCCAAGATTGGGCTGGAACTTAGTTTAACTTGCTCATAGATTCTGCTTTGGCTTCTTCAGTGCAACCCATGTTTCTGCTGTTCGGTGAGGTATCGTGGCTAGAAAGCTTCCGGCAGAGTGAACTGGACGAGCCAACCTGACATGAGCAGAAGCTGCTCCAAAAGCAGTGTGGTGGGCTGCTGGCTAACTTGGCTTGTCTGCTGTTCTTGTTTGAGATCCAGGGGACTGCACATGTGCTTTACTGCATCTTCTGAACTGTCACGGCACGTGCGGTAATTAACTGCAAGGAGGCAATGTAGAGTCCAGCTGGCCCAGCTGACATAAAGCAGGGGTTCAATATGCCGAAGCCACAATGCTGGAGAGAGAGGTGAAGGTAAAAATGTGAGCCAGTGGGAGAGATGGATTTTTTCCTTATAGATTTAGAAGACATTCTTTTCCCTTTCCTACCCCAAGAAAAGGCACATCAATTTTTCTACATTCCATAAAACTTGGAACAGAAAATAGATTATTTTTAGCATATTCCCTGGGTACTGTGTAGGCTTCAGACTTTGGAGTCACTTTGTTCCCTGCTGTAGCAGATACAGGATTTATACAAGCTCCAGAGGAAAAAAAAAAAAGCAGGAGTGAGAAGAAAGATATTTCAGAAAAAGTCTGTTTCTCTTTTCTCCCCCCTCTCCCTTTTCTTTCTTCACTTACTGCTGGGCTGCTTCAGCGTTTTATGTCTCCCTCACTTCAGCTTTTCCTCAGTATGAATCATTTGCTTGAAACAGTGAGAACAGAGGAGGGAGAGAGAGGTTTGAGTTAATTTTAGGATGAGGAAATAAAGCAAAGGCAATAAGATCCTGGGAGAAAAAGCAACAAAGCTGGTCCCTAGGTGGAGTGAGACTTTCAGATGGATAAGTGAGGGATTTCTGGCTTTCAAGAGGAAAGTGCTTTGGAGATGCCTGCTCCAAGTGAAAGTAACGAGCTCCAAGGGTGAAATTTGGGAGTGATTAGAGAGATCATTCCCCCCGCCCCGAGGGAAAGATGGCACTTGTGGCTGACGGTTCCCAAAGCTCCTTGGGCAGCTTCGCATAGTTGTTATCCAAAACAGAGCTCCATGCCAAATGCTGGCTTGTCTTTTTCCTTCGAGCAGAGTCCTAGTTCTAACAGTCAGAGTCTTGAGCCAGTCTGCCTGTCCTTGTGGGTAGCTTTGCCCTTCAGGGGCAAGTGTGTTTTGGAGGCAGAGCATCTTTCCTCTCTTTGTCTTTCTAGCGTGTGGATGGTCTGACTTCAATTCTCATAGAGTCATTAGGGATTGGAAGGGCCCTCGAAAAATCATCTAGTCCAATGCCCCTGCCAGAGCAGGATCACCCAGACCAAGTCACACAGGAACACATCCATATATTGTTTTCTAGAAGTTCTCAAGGCAGAACAAGGCGGGACAAGCTGATTTTCCCATCTCCACACATTGAGGAAGGAGGTTCTTCCTTTCAGCCTGGTCCTTAGATGTTGGAAGCGGAGTCCGTTATCCTTATGATGTGTTCACGTACGCAAAGAGTCCGAGACAGAAGGATCTTAATCTCAGTGGGGATTTACAGTTAACCAGTATGGAGCTGTTTCCCTAAGTCAACACACAGGAATAAAACACTCTGTGTACGGACCTTCAGCAAACGTACCTGGGCTCTGACGTGCTGTAGGTGTTAATAATGGAGCAGTGTTGACCGCAGCCGTGGGAGTTGTAGGCTGTGTGGCGTTCGTGTTCACCCAACAATGTCTCACTTGTGTTTGGTGTTTTATTTTGCTCAGGTGGAGTTGCAGCTGCAGTCACCACACCTCTCGATGTAGCTAAGACGAGAATTACGTTGGCAAAGGTAAGAGTGAAGGAGGCCAGCAGACACATGGGTGAATGGCTTGGCTAGTTCCAGGGTTTCTGTGTGGTTGTTACAGAATGAAACCCAGCACCTACTGACAGTGATTTCTGTCCTCAAAGGCAGCATTAGATGTGAACAAGTACTGCAGGCAGAGCTAATGAAACTGTTGTGTTCCTTTTCCCGAATTGCTCTTCCGGTCCTTCTCCAGAGGAGCTGTCAGAGAAGAGCTTGTGCTCATGGTAGACTTCCAGAGTCATGTCTTTGGGAGAAGATCCTTGCACAGTCGGATGCCCAAAGTTAATCTGCTCCTCAGAGCTCCCGAGCCAGCTGCAGGACAATAGAGCTGAGTGTGGTGCAGAAGGGACTTGGGTACTCGGTTCTGACCTAACGACCTTTGTGACCTTGGAGTGATTTGTTCTTCTGTGCCTTAGTTTCCCATTCTGCCCTTTGCCTTATTCCTGAAGACAGGGAGCTTTTGCCCATGTCTGGGGTGGAGAGGTCATTGGGATGTCTGCAGTTCCTGTAGTGTGGCAGGGAGCTCAGCACAGAACTAAACATCTCTGCCAACAGTTTCCAATCTGTCCCTTTCTCTGGTGCAGGCCGGTTCCAGCACTGCTGAGGGGAATGTTCTGGCTGCCCTTGGTAACATTTGGAGGACAGAAGGCCTGTCAGGGTAAGGACATGTTGTGTCTTGGGTGTTGTGAGGTGGGATGGGGTGGTCTGTTTAGGTTCAAATACTGTCACACAGGAAAAATCCTTTAATTGCTGTACGTATGTCCAGGGAGCAGCTGTCAGGTAGCCGAGAACAAGTCCCTCCAGGATGCTCTACTGTCCTCACCTTAGCGCTTCTGGAAGCAACATCCGGGGAAGAGCACAGAAACCGGGCATCACCAGGAGTATGTCTGTGGTGCCATCTCTAGGCTTAGCTCTGGGCTTTGGGGGTAAGGGTGGCCTGGTGTTTGATATCTATGATGCCATGATGGAATTTTCTCTGTGAATGAGTCACAGAATCACAGAACGTTAGGGATTGGAAGGGACCTTGAAAGATCATCTAGTCCAATCCCCCTGCCAGAGCAGGAT
>JAOXOE010000745.1:13236729-13301110 GCA_028565055.1 Phoeniculus purpureus
ATACACACGCACCCAGCCCCTCTCAGGAGGAGGCAGCAGTTATAAGCGATAGGAGAAAGGAAGAAGGGAAACAAAAAAGAAAATGGGTTGGGGGATCAAATGATACTAGTACTGAATCAGGAATGAGTGAAGAATGAAAAATGCAAGAAAGAAAAGTTAGAAGCTATGAGGGAGAAGGTCATCAGGTCCAGGTGGCAGGAGGAAATGGCAGATCACACAGCACCAGCTGTCTGCACCGTAGCTCAGGGAGAAAAGGGAAAGTTCAGCCCTTACTGTGCCATTTACAGTGCTGTGGAGAAAGGATATCCATGTTTACATACACCTTCTGCAGGAGGTGTGATTGTTCTAGCTTTTGTGTGTTTATGCAATCTACTAGTCCACACACCACAAGTTCTATGTACACGTGGGTAGCTGGTTTTTGCACCCTTATTGTTCTTGTACTAGCTGAAGTGATGAAAGCACCTCTGTCTTGTGTGGAGGCTGCTCTACTTGGCCTACAAAAGGTTATGGTGTTCTTAACCTACTCTCCTTCAGTTTAAAAGCATTTCCTCTTGTTCTGTCGCTAGATTCCCATGTGAAAAGTCCCTCTCCAGCCTTCCTGTAGGTTCCCTTCAGGTATTGGAAGACAGCTCTGAAGTCCCTCCGGAGTCTTTTCCCTAGGCTGAACAATCCCAGCTCCCTCAGCCTGTCCTAATAACAAAGGTGCTGCAGCCCTTGGATCATCTTTGTGGCCTCCTCTGGACTCACTCCAACAGTTGTTCCATGTCCTTCTTTTGAGGCATTTTACACTACAACAGATTTCTTTAAGACAGTTTCTTAAAATTAAAAAGCCAGTCAGTTCTGCAGTTCCTTGTGTAAGAAGCTCATTTGAAGCATACAATGAAAAACAGAGTTTGTATTCTAAAATGCAGTGCACAGTAAAGTATAAAAGCATTCAGCAAAAAAGTGGTAATTTCACAAAAGAAGAAACTGAGAATTAATTTTTTTTCCTTGGGCATTGTACTTTGACTTCACCTGATCTGTTTTTTGTTTTGAAATACAGCTCAGTAAAAATGATAAAAGCAGCCACTGGCTTGAAGTGGAGAATATAACCTGTGTAATAAAAATAGTATTGGTTTAAATCAAACTATGGTGTTGTTTACCAAGTGCATTCTTGCTACTGGCAATACTGCAAGATTAACAAATTAACTTTGAGTTTTCTCTTTCTTCTTTTGCCCCTTTGCAGTGTCTTTAAAAAAAAAAAACAAAACAGTGCTTTTTTTTGGGAAATGTGCTGTGATCTAAAAAGGAGGTTTTTGCTCCTCTATGCAACACAGAAGGGGCAGGCAAAAGCTGTTGCTGAGGAAATACAGCAACAAGCAGGTGCCCATGGATTTGACGCTGATATGCACTGTATGAGTGAAGTGGACAAGGTGAGATACTCCATGCTCTTTAGAAAAAGAGGTACTTAATGCTGCATTCTTCTCCATGTGCACTTTCACCCACCTAAAATACAGGACGTAGTTTTAATCTTTTACTCACAGATGCTTAGTAGCCTTCTGACAAAAGTCTATCTTTCATGTTGTTATTCTTTTTAGAACAGTAAATTAATACATCCTTGATCTGTCTTCTAAGAGCAGAACAATGATTTCTTGAAAGCTGTGCATGCACTGGTAAATGAATTCTGTACTACTGGTTAGCTCTGTTGTTAAAAGTGATGGGGTTTTTTTTAACTCCCCTTTTGTTTTTATGTTGCATTGAGATAATTTCAGCTGTGGGGTCTGACATGATTCTGAGCTTTTGTGGGGCCTTCTTGAGATACGTAGCATATGCCCTCACTCCACACTGGGTACAAACAGCTTAGTCTAGAAAGAAATAAAAAGCTTGGCTGCAGCAAGGAAGTGGCTTATTTGCTGTTGTCCAAGTGTAAGGATATGAAAACTGCTAGTGTCTAACTAAAAGTAATACAGACTGTCATTTCCTTCCTGAAGTACTTCTAACTGTATGAGAGAAAAATAAAGAAAAAAGAGAAAAATGTTTCAATACACCCCTACCAAATCAACCAAAACTTCGTAGCCTGGTATCTCATCTGACAGGAGCAGAAAACAACTCCTAAAACAGGTTTTTTTTATGCCCTTGAAAATGCAAGAAGTTTATGAAAATAAACTAATAACTAGATATTAGGAAGAATTTTTTCACAGAAGGAGTGGTCAAGTACTGGAATAGGCTTCCCAGGATGTTTTTAAAGATCATTTGGATGTGTTTAAAGATCATGTGGATAAGGGATATGGTTTGGGGGTGAACATGTAAGGTAGGGTAGATGGTTGGACTCATGGTCCCAGGGGTCTTTTCCAACCAGACTGATTCTGTGATTTTGTGAATAGGTGGCCACAGAGTCAAAAGTCTTAATATGATCATCAAATGCTGCTTGAGTCTTGAAAACACTGACTGCTTCCAAGTAGATTCTGTCCCACTCTCATACGTAAGAAGAGGTCATAAGTCTTTGGTTGGTTACTGTGATTGCTTTTTATGTCCGATGAAATACTGAAATCAAGTGGAAGTGAGGTAGAAGCAGTAAACCAGGCAAAGTGGAGATCATTGTGGATTACAGTGTGCGTAGCTAGCTTTGGATGGGCTATATAAATAAGCATGTTTGCCATGGTACCCAGATTAGACACATCTGAGTGTCTGATCCCATTCTCTTCCCTCAACAGTCAATCACAGCTTGAACAGGCTGCTCACTGCTGTGTGACACTGGTGCCCTCAGCTGAGGAATACTTTGGAAGGAAGGAGAATTAGTGGGTCAAAGATGTAGCACTAAGGATATAGGAGGAAGTGGAAGGTAGAGTAAAAAACTATGTAACTGTGTATATTTGTTGTTGGTCTAATGATAGAACAACAGACCTTCCAGCAACTGACTCAAATGTCAGTTCTAGCAACTGTCATCAGATTCCTAAAGCTCTTGAAGTTTGCAGAGCAAACTGTGCAGTGGAACGAGCAAGGATTTAGTGAACTAATAATACCTGTGTTCTAATACATCACCTTTTACTTTATGACTTGGGTTTTTAATTTTTTTTAACCAGACGAGGATTTAATGTAAATTTTTATGTGCTTACAGTAGACTCTTACTTGAAGAATAAGCTTTTGGTTGGACTCGATGATCTTTGGAGGTCCCCTAACATTCTGTGATTCTTTGTGTGTGTACTAGTTTGCTTTTGACATCTGTGAATGACGTTTTAGGTTAGTTCAGGTTGGTTAGGTTAGTTCAGGTTCATGAGGTGATCTTGCAGTAGGATCGGAACAGGTTCCTAATGGCTGTACCAAATCTGGTCTTGAAAACCCTAACCAAGATTATAAATTGCATCCCCAAAGTGATTTGTAGTTATTTGAAAGGGTTTGTGTAGTTTAATGTAACATGAGATGAAAATTTTTTTCTATGTGACTTTGAGAAAAGAAACGGTGGAAGATAATATCTAAGGCTACAAATAGTTATCAGATGGCACCCTGTAACTTTGCTTGTTCTATTACTTGCAGTATAATCTGGAAACAGAAAAGGATCCTGTGGTTATTGTCATTTCCACTACCGGTACTGGAGACCCACCAGACACTGCCCGCAAGTTTGTAAAGAAAATTCAAGACAGAACCTTGCCACCTGATCATTTCACACATCTCCAGTATGGATTGCTAGGTGACTTGTTATTTCCTGTATTATTGCTGAACTGGTCTTGCTGAATAATGTCAGTATTCTTTCCTGGTGAGTAGGTCATTTTGGGGTTTGAAGTGCTTATAGAACAATTGTTTTTATTACACAAAAACGTTTTTTGTGTAATGTCCCTATGAGCAATAAAGAAAAGTGTCATATAGAAATGATCTGTATGCAATGATACATTTTTAAATCATTTTCTTTGCACAAACAGCATAAAGCTCTCTGTACTTGTCAACATTTTAATTTCATCTCAGGTCTTTATGGACCAGATGAGGTTACCTGACTTGGTGAGCAACTGGGCATTTATCTGTAGAGAAGGAAAGGCAGTATAAACTATTCTTAAAAGTAAAGTTTTGAGATCATCCAATCTCTTTCAATTTGCACTAATTTTGCAAGTTCCACATGTCATTCTCATCAGTCTTTAACCTGATGTTAGATGCTTTCTGTTGACATGCAAAATACACAAATTGGTAAAATGCATCTGGTACATCTTGAACTGCTGGTAAGGTCAGTTGGTTAAGTTTTCAGGTTGTGTTTGAACAAACTCCAGAAACTTCTCTATGAACCTAGGTTATTTTTGCCTGACAAGTTTAAGTTGATGGGTAGGAGTGAGGACACTTGAGAGTTCTAGTGAGAAAAATATGCACAAGGAGGAAATTTCAAGTGGATATATCACAGAATCACAGAATGTTAGGGATTGGAAGGGACCTCGAAAGATCATCTAGTCCAATCCCCCTGCCAAAGCAGAACCACCTAGACCAAGTCGCACAGGAATGTATCCAGGCGAGTTTTAAACGTCTCCAGAGAAGGAGACTCCACAACTCTCCTGGGCAGCCCCTTCCAGTGCTGTGTCACCCTCAGTGTAGAGAAGTTATTTCTCATGTGGAACCTCTTATGTTCCAGCTCACACCCATTGTCCCTTGTCCTATCATTAGATGACACTGAGCAGACCCTGGCTCCATCCTCCTGGCACTCATCCTTCACATATTTGTCAACGTTAATGAGGTCACCCCTCAGTCTCCTTTTCTTCAAGCTCAAGAGACCCAGTTCCCTCAGCCTTTCTTCATAAGGGAAGTGTTTTACTCCAAAATGTTGAAGTCTGAAATACATGCATCCTAATCATGTAATATTTACCCTTTCTTCCTTTTCCTGTGTTTCTTACTTCACATTTAAAATCACTTTTGTGTTCGATTATTGTGTTTTCAAGTTTTCAATATTTTAAAATTCCTTTTAATTCTCCCTTATGTTGTTGCCCTATATTAACAGTTGTAACCTGAAGATAATTTATTTGTTAATTCACATAGAGTTTATCAGTTTCACTTTTTTTGTTTCAGTTCCTTACATTTTTCCTATAAAAGCAGCTTTGTGTTTAAAAGCCTCAGGCTAAAGCAACATTCTTCTGAAATGTGAAATATTGAAAGCAAAGTGTTTTCAGAGAAATTCTGTGTCTTACATTGTGAAGGAGAAACCACTATTTCAGCACTACCTTGGGACAATCACAACTGTTTGTTAAAGGCTATAAAAGTATCCTGGTAACATGGACTTGGTTGTATCAGATTCTTCTGTTTCTCCACAAGACAATCCTGTGTTGTCTTTCCAGATCTTTGTCTGAGTGGCTGGCTAACTGACATTATTGCTCTTTCCTTTGATTTGCTAGGGCTGGGAGATTCAGAGTACACCTTCTTTTGTAATGGTGGAAAGACAGTAGACCGACGACTTCAAGAACTTGGTGCTAAGCACTTCTATGACACAGGATTAGCGGATGACTGTGTAGGGTAAGAGCTGAACTGAATTTGGAATTTATTTTATGGAATCATAAAATGTGTTGGGTTGGAATGGGCATCCTAAGATCATCTAGTCCAACCACCCTACAGCAAGCAGCGATATCACTTGCTAGATCATATAGCCCAGAGCCACATCAAGCCTGACCTTGAATGTCTCCAGGGATGGGGCCTACATCAACTCTCTAGGCAACCTGTTCCACTGATCCACCACCCTCAGATTAAATAACTATTTCATCACATCTACCCCTTTTCACCCTAAAACCATGACCCCTGTAATTTCATTCCATGCCTTTGTGAACAGTCTTCCCCAACCTTCTTACAGGCCACTTCCAGGAATTGGAAGGTCACTATAGGGTCCCCCCAGTCTCTTCAGGCTGAACAGCTCCACCTTAGCCTGTCATAGTAAGAGAGGTCCTCTAGCCCTCTGAGCAGTTTTGTGGCTTCCTCTGGACAGACTGCAGCAGGTCCCCATCCTTCTTCTGTTGGAGGCTCTGGAACTGGCTGCAATACTCCAGATGAGATCTCAGCAGGGCAGAGTAGAGGGACAGAATCTCCTCTTTCGATCTGCTGGCCCAGGATGTATCAAACATGAAGGTTCAATAATTACATCTGAATTTGGCTAAACAGATGTTCCAAACTATGAAATCACTCAAACCTGAATACTTGGCACATCATGGGAATGCATCCTGCCTGAACACTGTATGCTTTTCCAATCTCAATTGCCATTAAATAAATCTCTGTTTTGAAGTGTGAGTCAATATCTGTAATGCCTGGAAAAATGTAAACTGTTTAGCAGTTTTAGAAATTAACTAATTCAGAATAAGTGGAGGTGTTTAAAAATGTAGTGTGTAGCCTGCTCGGATAAAAGCAAATCCGGTTTCCAGTATGCATGGTACTGGGTATCGGCAACTCCTTCTGCTTAGACATGAAAGATTTACCAAGCTTGCGTTTTCAGTAAACCTGCTTTAGTCAAATCCTGCAATGTTTTTGATTTTTTTTTTCTCTCTCTCCTGTAAAACATCCTGTTTAAAAATGTTATCGCTGTAGAGGAGTTACATAAGCAGGTTTTTGTGACTGCTGTACAGGAGTTGTGTAAGGGGGTTGGTTAGCAGATCGACAAGGGTTCTCCCCCTCTGTTCTGCCCTGGTGAGACCACATCTGGAATCCTGTGTCCAGTTCTGAGCCCCTCAGTTCCAGAAGGACACAGAACTGCTGGAAAGAGTCCAGCACAGAGCCACAGAGATTATGAAGGGAGTGGAACATCTCCCTGATGAGGAAAGGCTGAGGAAGCTGGGTGTCTTTAGCTTGGAAAAAAGGAGACTGAGGGGTGATCTCATTAATGTTTATAAATATGTAAAGGGTGGGTGTCAGGAGGATGGAGCCAGGCTCTGCTTACAGGCACCCAATGACAGGACAGAGGGCAATGAGTGTGAGGTGGAACAGAGGAGGTTCCACATCAATATAGAAGGAACTTCTTCCCAGTGAGGGTGACAGAGCACTCGAAGGGGCTGCTCAAGAAGGTTGTGGAGTCTCCTTCTCTGAAGACGTTTAAAACCCACCTGGCCATGTTTCTGTGTGACTGGATCTAGGGGATCCTGCTGTGGTAGGGGAGATTGGATTAGACAATCTTTCAAGGTCCCTTCTAATCCATAATGTTCTGTGATTCTGTGTGTAAGAAAACTCCCTTCCTGTTATGTTGCTCTTTTTGGCCAGTAGGCTGCAGCCTTGGCTTATTTATTTTGAACTGTAGATTAGCTCTGTTCTTTCATGATGATGCAAGACAGTTCAACACAGACATTGCCAGGACCATAAAAGTTATATCTTATGTTCTCAAATAATAAAAATGGACCATTAGAGTAACCTATTGATGTTGCTGTTGCACAGTAAAAAGTTGCTTATTTTGCCAACATTCCTGTCGTAAAGTTCAGCGTAAGCAAATAAAAAGGAGATCCTGAAACAAGAGCGAGACTGTTATATACTTTAGACTCCATAAATTTATGTAGCAGTGCAAACTAAATGAAAATACATTTTAAACAAAAAAAGTTGTCTTGGTAACAGCTACAGATGTATATTTAAAAAGGAAAATGAGCAGTGTTTTTAGCTTTTATGGTCTTTTCATTATTTGTGAATTAACAGTCCAGTAAGTCATAGCAATTCACACATTCCTTTCTCCTTATTTTTTCACTTGCTTCCCCAGTTTGGAATTAGTGGTTGATCCTTGGATTGATGGACTTTGGCTTGCCCTGAAGGAAGCATTTCTAATGCAAAACCAAAAAGAAGGCATGAGCAGTGTTTTCAGTGCTGTTTCCAGTTCTCTGTCTGCATCCCTGCATGTTGTGAATGAACTAAACTTAAGCTCAGAAGTACAGACCTTGAAGCTAGAAGATGAAGGAGCGGGGAGTTCTGATGTCCTGTCACAGAAACTGGTTGAAATCAGTCCTGTGGCTTCAACTAGAGATGCCAAGCCTTCACTTGTTCATTCAGTTCCTCCTCTGTCTGAGTCTGCTCTTAATATTCCTGCCTTGCCACCAGAATATGTGGAGGTACAGTTTCAGGACACCCATGGTGAGGTAAGAACTCTGCTTTGAATGATGAAAGCCTCCACCTCTGTTAGGAGCATGAGTGTGTACTTCTACATACGGCTCCAAAGAGCAAGTGGGATACCTATGTGAAGGAGACATGTCCCTGAACACAGGAAGTTTTTGACTTGTAAGTGAAAGGTCCATTTATATTGCAAAAATGAGTTATGAGCACTTGTGTCAAGCTTGGTATAATTTAGCTAAATAGTAATTTAGTATTGCATCACCAGGAATGGAAGAATTTCAACTCCACAGTGACTGATGTTAGGGCAGTGAAAACATCTCCCTGTGGTAAAGAGAATGGTACAGACTGCCTTAAGAGGGTGTAAAATTGTTCAGAATCGTGCTGCGTGTTTAATAGTTGAGAAACTCGTAAAATCATTATCATAATTTTACTATTGGAAATGCAAGATGATTTCAAGAGCCAGTGTATTTTCCCTATGAAGCCATGTAGAACAAAGACCTGCTGTACAAAGAGAAGAATTAATATGAGCTGGAATCACCTCTAGTTAGGTATTTAATGTTCAAAATTAACTGGAAAGCGTGACTCAAACTGTCTGCTTGCTTGCCATCAGGGGAAGTTTTGATTATCTCTGCAAGAGAGCAGTGAGCTCTGACTGCTCTTTAAATTACAGAGACCCAGGAGCTGAATGTGGTAACACTGCCAGCTCTGTGCCCTGACACCCAAGCAATGCAAATCAGGACGTGGCAGCCAGGATCAGCCAAGATTGTCAGGCAAGTTTGTGGGAATGAGGCGTGCCTGGGCCAAGCCATGAAGAAGTTTGCTGGAAGACCTCCTCAGCCAGCCACAGTCCAGGAGGTTCTTCCAGTGCATTGGTGACAATTTCCTGATGCAAATGGTGGAGGAGCCCACTAAGGGGTCTTGTACTCACCAGCAAGGAGGGTCTGGTTAAAGCAGTGAAGGTTGAGCGCAGCTTTGGGTGCAGTGAACATGAGATGGTGGAGTTCAGGGTCTCGTGTGGTAGGAACAGAATACCTAGCAGAGTCACAACCCTGGACTTCAGGAGGGCCGACTTTGGCCTTTACAAGCAATTGCTAGGGGAAATCCCATGGGACTTACATGTAACCTCCTGTGTTCCAGCTTACACCCATTGCCCCTCATTCTATCACTAGATGGTCTTTAGAAGAGCCTACGTTGCCTCTAAGTTTAGTTTTACCTGAAGTGTATTTGAAGAAGCCCTTTTTGTTGCCCTTGACCTCTCTTGCAAGGTTTAATTCCAAGGAGGCCTTGGCTTTTCTAGTTGCGTCCCTACATTCTCTCACCAGAGCCTTATAATCACCTCAAGTGGCCATCCCCATCCTTCCATGAAGATGACTTTCTTCTTCCTCTTCAGTTTGCTCTTCCATGTGTTGAGGGGCTCAGCAGAAGTCTCAGAAATTCTGCTTTAAACCCAAAGTTCTAATTTGGAGGAGGAAGTATAACTTTATGTTTAAAAGAAAAAAAAACTGAATTGAGATTCTTGTAGTCAGAGCAAGACTTGCAGCTCATCTCCTACGCTGCCTCTGGAATTTCCACACAGAGTGGGGCTCAGGTTTGAGAAATCCAGAGGTGTTCACCACTGCAGCTCAGTCTGGTGCTGTCCTGGCCCCATGTTTCTTAGACACTAGAACTCCCCCCCACTCTGTTCTGCTCTCAGTGCCAAGATAAGGGCACTTGCCAGAATCGTGAGTCAAGTCGATATATCAGAAATGTGTTTCTTACGAGCGCCTTACTGTATCTTCCAATTAGGCCCTTAAATCCCACCCCTTCCGCAAGCCAGGCTGCCGGCACCTCGTGCTGATCTGCTGCTGGGGGGCCTGATTTCATGAGCGGGTCGTGCTGGCAGCCACTCTGTGTTTGAGTCAGAGAAAGACAGGAAAGAGCAGTGGGTTAGAGTTGTTATTTAATTTTCAACTGAAACTCCCCAAAGCTCAACCAAACAGCTGTAATCTTATAAATGAACCTTTATTAAAGACACTTCAATGCCGTTTGTTAGACACTTCAATATCTTACACGTGTTTCAATGTACAACATTGTACCAAATTTTCTAATAAATAAATAACTTTGTACACAAAAGTAATACTTCCTCTTTCACATTGCCTCTTAGAAGCAGCAAATTCACATATTTAGTGGAAGTCATAACGTCAGGCAGTTAACTTTACTCACAAACGTTATTTTCAATTGTTAGTTGTGGCAAATAGGCTTTTGGGGCCGCAGTGGTGATGATGGTTCTGCCAGCAAAACGAGTTAATTAATCATTCCCAGCTCCCCCCCTGCCCCGGTTCCACCCTGCAGGTCGGTGCTGCAGTGTTTCCCTTCAGTAAAAGGGGAAGTCATGCTCAGTTTGTTGTTTTCTAACATCCTTTTCCTTTCTTTGTGTAAACTTGGCACTCAGCGGCACCAACCACCTGCCTCAAAGTGCAAACGTGTCGGCCTGGTGACAGGTACCGGCTGAACTGTGTCACCAAGGTTAGGTCCAGCTGGTTTGTCTCCGCTCGGACCCACCACTGCACAGAGGCCGTTTCCCTGATGGGTGGTGGTGGCTCCTTAAGGTAAGGCTGAGCAGGAGCGAGTGGGCACCTTGTGTCCTGCCACAGGCACAGCAGCTCTCTGGCAGATCCCCAAGTGATGGATGTGAAGGGACAGTTAAATACTTCTGCCCTTATCTCTGCAGCTTGTTTTGAGCCACAAAAACAAAGCAAAAGGCGGATTCCCACCAGACTCTGCCTCAGTGGAACCAGCATTTGAGTTGCTCCTAAAGAAAAAAAAAAGTAACAACCCCCCCAAATTAACCTTCCCCCAAAGTAGTCATCACCAGAGTTAGCAGAACTCAAGCTACAAGTAACTGGAAGGGAGTCCTCTGTCCACAGGCACCAACAGAAAGCAGCCTTTCATAAATAAAAAGCGTCAGAGTGAAGTCAGAAGTGACCAAGGACCATTTCACCCACGTCGTGAGTATTTCTTTTCCCCTCCATTCATGGATGAACTTAAACCTCCACATAAAGATACCTGGGATGTTTCCATTCGACAGAGTATGTCAACCATGAACATCATTTCCCTTCTAACTGTTTTACTCCTCGTTAGCCCAGAAGTGCTACAAAAGCAGCCTAATCCGTTTGAAGCGGCTGTTTCCATAGAGAGTCTGGCGGCAGCTGGGGGTCACTCTGTTCAACAAGAAAGTGTTAATATTGTTACAGGAAAGAAAAAGTTATCAGATGAAGTAAGGGTGCAGCTGTCAGCGAGGAGTGCGATTCTGGTTCTGTCGACAAAGCAGCTCTATGGTTTCAAACCCCTCCAGAACAGATGTTGGTTTTCTACTGGCACTTCCAAACATGGAACCAGGCTCTGTGTTGTTACGTGCACCTCACTGCAGGTAAAGCTGCTGAGGGAGGCGTGATCAGTGCTGTGACTGCATCTACAGGCAGGTGACACCTTCTGCCACTGTGGTTTGGAGACCACCCTGCAGCTCCTTGTGTTGGTAATGAGGGCTCCCCGAGTCACTAGAGCCTGCCTGTCTGGTTGGTTTGGGGCTCTGCACTGTTGCTGAACTTGCTCAGTGCCTCTTGTGTGGTCTGTTCTAACCTGTCACACAGGCACAGTTCAAATGCTGATCTTTATGCAGTTTTGAAAAGCAATGGAATTTAAGTTCTTCCACCAACAGGAAAAAATCAGGTTGCAATGTCATTTCTCACCATGTGGGTTCATCCTACAGACTTCGTGTGAAACAGCTGAAATCTGTTTAAATGTGCTAAGTGCAATCAGTTTCTCAGGGGAAGGAAATTTGTGCTAAGTGACCCAATTGACACTCGATTTAAAGGAACTTCCACTGAGGACAATCCCTTTTGGAGCAGTCTGGCTTTGTCAAGTCCTGCTTACGCATTTCACAGAATCACAGAACAGTGAGGTCGGAAGGGACCTCTGGAGATCTTCTAATCCAACCCCCCTGCTAGAGCCAGGATCACCTAGAGAAGAACCCACAGGAACAGGTCCAGGTGGGTTCTGAATGTCCCCAGAGCAGGAGACTCCACAACCTCTCCGGGCAGACTGTTCCTGTGCTCTCTTCACCTCACCGTGAAAAAGTTTTTCCATTTAAGGCACCAGAATTATTTCTCTCGCTAAGTTTAACAGCAACCTGATACTGAAAACACAATATTGCCAAAATTGTAAAATTTCACTCAGTTTTCCATGCACTAAAGATTAAAATAGCCTCTGTAAAAGATATATATATTTTCTATATATATATATTTATATATGAAAACTCTTATGTACAACTGTATCAAATACTTTTCTCTTTACACAATAATCCCTTGCATTTATGTGCTTCATATGCAAGTCAACTTTTGAACGCTTCATACTTCTCAGGGAAGTTTTAAACTATGTACAAACAGATGACGCTCGAACAGGAGTTTGTTCCCCATACAAGCTGGTTGCTCATACCTCAGTTGTTTGCCTTTGCCAGGCCATCAGTTCGAGATGTGAGGTAGAAGTAAGTAGCCTCTATATACTCTGTGCAAAAGAAATCATTTAAAAAAACCCCACTAGTGTGTGTGTTAATTTGCACATGGCAGTCTGTCCTCTCAGTCCAGTGACCTGTTCGGTGGCTTCGGCTCGTGAATGGAGTCGCAGGGCTTGGGTGCGTAGCCGTTGGCCAGGAGAGCCTGTTTCACGTCCGCTTCGCTCTGCAAATCCAGTAGTGTTGGGGAAGTTTCAGGAAGCACATTCAGCTGCTTTAGCGACCCTCCTGCCGGTGAAGCTCTTACCAAATTGAGGTTGTTTAGCTCTGAAGGCTTTGTTGCTGCTGTTTGTGAGGAGCCTGTGAAAACCCAAAGAGCCAGCGAGGTCAGCTGCTGCTGGGCCTGCCTTGCAAAACCAGCCCTTTCCTTGAGCCAGTTAAAAAGGCTGATGGGAAGAAACAGGGCTCTGCTGTAAACCAGAGGATACTGGGGAGAGAAAGGAAGGAACCCTAAGGAAAGACCTACCGTGCTGGTCTGCCAGCAGTGGGCTGGCACTGCTCACAGGTCTTATTCTGTCATGGTTGCTGGGGTAGAGGGTCCCATTGGTTTCCATCCGCTTGCCGCTGGCAATCCCGTTGCAGGGCTGAGGATGAAGAAGGCTGGTGCCTGCACCCCTCTTCCTGTTCCGTTCCTTGCTGTTCAGTGTGTTTGGGTAGGTGTTATCCACAGTCTGAAGGCTCTCGGAGTAGTACTCCGACTCTTTGGGGTAAATGTGGACGTTCATGCTGTCCGTGCTGCCACTGCAGTCCGTGCACACCACTGGCAGCCCGTAGCCTTTAGGGGAGGAAGAAAAGACACCAACAAACAAAGATGAAGCAGCTGGAAGGTGTCAGCACTGAAGCAGCATGCAACTCACGGAAGGAAAAGGCGGCTGTTTAGTTCATCTGTCCCTGGTGGGGTGGGACGGGACTCTCTCCCTAGTAATCCAGTTTTGAGGTTTATAAAGAAGCCAGCAGCTACCTCTGCGTCTTAGAACTCTGTAGCCATCACTAAGGTAGTTCCAATTAATAGATTTAGCTGGTTGTGGGGTTTTACCTCCAAAGAAGTCACAGTGACTTTTTCTTTTCCTTAAACTCTGTGTCTATTTATTTTTCCAGACCTCCTACTCAGGGTAAGAATTCAAAGTGGAACTTCCTGTACCTGCTGTGCAATACCAAGGTACCTTATTGGTGCGGATCTCTGCCAGCTCACGTTGTAATCACAGCCAGACACACCGTTAGTGTTAGTGGTAATAACAGATGAGCAGAATTCAAAGAACCAGGCAGGGAGGGGTTTCTGAATGCTGAAAGTTAATTTCCTTAGTGCACTCAACAAGTTTTCATTATGAAACTTCACCTTCTCCCGGAGAGAAAATTTGTTTCCCTGCCTGCGCTTTCCTGTGAATGTTAGAACAGTGCAAGAGAACAGAAAACACAGCCTGAAACAGAAGGCCCAGAGCGTAACGCCAAAGACACCAGGAAAGAGCAGGTGTGTGCCCTTGTGCCCACAAAGGCAGGTGTAGTGCCCAAACCTTTCAACTGCGAAACTAAACAGAGAACCCCAGGCTTTGAAGTTGAGAGCCTCTTTAAAGAGCACGAAGGGTTGTAACACCTTCAGTCTCAAAGTGCTGCCACATTTTAGGACCGGCTCTAACCCAGTACCACCAGCTGGCTGCAAGCAATGGTTCCTCCAGTTCACACCAGCCAAGCCTGACAGAGAGAGGATCAAAGCAGCAGGAGAAAGTAAAGTTCCCGTGCTCGCACCCGAGAATCATTCTGGCCTTTTTATTTCCCCATAGGTAGCAATTTCTTAACGCTCTCTGACTTGGAGAACTTTCTGATCCCTACAGACACCAAATCCTTTCCAGACGAGCGGGGTCTGTACCTGTCTTATCTGGAACAAGCATTCCATCGGCCATGTCTTCGGTTTTCCAAGTGTCTTTATTATAGTCGATACACAGCGCTGGCTGTCTGCACCCTACAGCAGGAGCTTCAACATCTGGACACCTTCCAGGATCGGTCTGACACATACCTGTAACAAACCAACATCTGGCTAAAGATGACGGCCGTCTGCTCTCCGCTCAATGACTTTATATCAGTCTGTCTTGCAGACCAAACAGCAACGGTGATAACAGGAGAGGATTTTAAGCTAATGCCTGATAATAAACGTTGGATGATCTCAGGAGAAGCCTAGTTCAGAAGCCTTAACTTTTCCTTCCCAACGTGCACGATACTGTAAAATCCCAACGTTTAATTTCTGAGCCTGAAGGCAGGGACAGGCACTGCTAATGGATCTTCTAGCAGAGCTTAACTCTGAGTAACTCTGCTGCCAAAACACTAATCCAAAATTAGCAGAAAAATGGTCCTGAGGGCCTGACTGAGCAGCGTGTGAAGCAGTTGGCTTGTACGAACACTGCCAGGAGAGGACAGCTCTGTGGAGCGCAAGGCACATCCTCGCTCGGCATAAACGCCGTAGCTGGAGAATGACATTATGAAGATCTTTCTGATAACTCCTACCGAGCACAGAAGGGCTTTGTACTGCGAGTTCTACCTCCTCCTGTCAAGTTCAGATACAGCAGAATAGAAAAACATGAGTAGAGGGGTTCTCACCGTTGCTGTCTATGTGCCCGTTAGGCTGCTGGTTATCTACTCTGACGACCACTTCCTGCCGCTCAGAAAGAGTCCCTTGTGAAGACAAGTAGCTTGGCACGTCAGGAGGCACAATAGTCTCATCTAGAGCAACGAGAGCAGAGAAATGTCAGTTCCCAGTGAGAGATAAAGTCTCCTGTTTCCAATCGCATGTAAAATCATGGTCGCAAGAGGGATCCGGGACCAGAGCTACAACTGGTATTTTCCATAGATGAACCAGAAATGGAACTGGTCAAGTACTCCAATCCCTTCCAAAGCCCCACACCTCCCTGTTGCAAACCTAATGGTGCAAATGGAGCAGGGTGGGGAAGAGTTAGGCTGGTTCTTCCACACTTCTGATCAGAGGTTACATAACATTGAGGGCAGGAGAGGTCGTTCTCACTGCCAACACTTACTTCGACACCAAACTATCCCCTGTAAGTATCAGGAGGAAGCAATAAACACCACATCTTACCCTAAACAGTGAGGAATACCCCGTGTCAGCCGGGCTACAGCATGGAAAAAAAGGGATTCCAGCTTCACAGTCTAACTTTTGAATACAAAGTCTTGGAAATTACACCGTGGACACCGTCCAGACTGTCTCAACAGTTATCATTTACGGTCATGGAAAATCAAAGTAGCAAAGCGAGGGCTGAAGCTGCTGCCAAGTGGAAAAGACCGTTCTGAAGAGCAAGCCAAGGGGAGAAATGCAGCTCTGAACATGCTTCCACAGCAAGCAAAAGCTGGTTCCAGCTTTAGGAGCCAAGAAAACTACTGAGATAAGCCAACCACTCTTCCAGCATGATCGTGTGGCTACCTGATGTCCCGAACCAGCCCCTGAAGGAACTGCGGCAGCACAAGAGGTTAGAGGAAGCCTCAGCAGGGGATGAGAGCTACCTGTGTTGGTGACACTGTATTCCTCACTCTTCTTCCTGGTTTGGTAGATGATGCAGACCCAGACCAGAGAGGTGAGCACGATGCTGCACACCACAGCAATGGTGATGATCCCCACAGTGGTGCGGTCCTTCCTGCAGCCCAGAGACTGCAGGATGCTCACGTGGCTGTGTGCGCGCTCGGTCCCCAGCGTGTTGGACATTTCACACGTGTATTTCCCGGCATCCTCCAAGACAACGTTCCTGACAATCAGCAGCTGGTTGCCAGAGGTGAAGTGATGCCTTTCCGTCACAACGAGGGGCTGGTCGCCTTTCAGCCAGGTAATGTGAGGAGTGGGGCTCCCCGTGGCTTTGCACTGAAGAGCCACGGTCTCACCCACCGACACCACGTGGTCTTCCAGTGGATGAATCAAAGACGGTGTCTCTGCAGGAGAATAAACACAGGAATTAATTCCTGGAGACGGTGTGACAACACTGCAGTACTGACCGTAACTGACAATCCTGCAGACAAGTACACTGCACTGGGCTGGGCGGTGATGGGCCTAGGAGCACAGCGGCTGCAGCCACAACAAATCTAAAAGCCACAACTGCTGTATCCAGATGGTTGAGTCTTCCCAACAAAGAAACCCCTGAGGACAAGGGGCAGTGGCTAACATACATGAATTGTCAGTAGGGCAAGAAAGATGGAGTGCCATTGCCTTCTGAAGTATTTTCCCACGTGACAAACAGGGTGGTTTGAGGGGCTTCCCTGGCTCCTTCTCTTAATTAGCAGGGTCTGTGTCACCAGTTAACTGTGGTGTAAATTAATGAGACAAGACTAATGCAGAGCACTGTGTACTTGTCGCTCTTCTTAACCAGCTCCTGAAGAGCTTGAACAGCAGTCCCTTCAAGGCCCCACTGCCAAGCCACTTGCTGTCCTGCGGCATCAAAGCACTCACCCAGGACAGTCAGGGTGGCATTTGCGAGCACAGATCCTGCAGAGTTCTGTGCAGTGCAGCTGTAGACCCCCATGTCTTCTATCTTCACATCCGTAATGAAGAAGACATCATCGTCAGGCATGACGTGCATGCGGCGCTCCCGGGCTGCGGGGAAGTCCGTGCCCCCATCCTTCTGCCAGGCGATTTGTGGGGTGGGGTGTCCCTCGGCCGCACACTCCAGTCGTGCTGTTGTCCCTGTCCGGCTGGTGATGTTGTGGGGACTTTTGATAAATGAGGGCAACACTGGTGAAGTAAAACAAGAAAAAGGGATGAGCGATTCCACGGGGAAGCTCCATCTTCAGGCAGCTCTGTTCTCCTTCCTGGGCAGGAGATTTATAGGATAATCACAAACAGACAAGAGGCTGGGAAGCTGCTTTTACAGGCCGCATCTAAACTGGTGGGCACTAACCCTGTGTTTCTACAGCGCATACCTGTGTCTGCAGTGTCCAGGACCTCCCCCC
This sequence comes from Phoeniculus purpureus, assembly GCA_028565055.1. Taxonomy (NCBI): domain Eukaryota; kingdom Metazoa; phylum Chordata; class Aves; order Bucerotiformes; family Phoeniculidae; genus Phoeniculus; species Phoeniculus purpureus. Next base: position 13,254,230 of record JAOXOE010000745.1, read on the forward strand.
CAACCCCAGTCAGGGATCATTAGAGCTGCGATCAAAGCTCTTTTTCTTCCTGCAATTGATCTGGAAAGAAACCCTGTGATCTCTCCTACAGAGAGCTTTCACTCACTGCAGTCTCTCTTCTTTGTACCCTTTTCTACTTTTGTTTTTATTTGCCCCTTTCACTGAGTGAAGATTCTACAGGACCAGCCAAAGAGAAGCAGCTAAAGCTGTGAAGAACATTGTGAAGAGCCTGGCAGCTGACAGAAGTCTGGCACGCACTCCTCACATGGCATTTCTCAGCATGCACAGAGACAGAAGCAGCTGGTGTGAAGAGGCTCAGAGCAGGAGCTCATCACCAGCAACGGACTCAGGAGGAAGTGTCTGCCAAAGGTAGGTCCCAGAGAATTGTACCAGAGCAAGCCGAGGAAAGGAATGAGAAAGCAGCATCCTACTTACCATTAACGGTGAGTCGAGCCTTGTTGGAGTAGGTAGAGCCGAAGTGGTTGGTGATGATACACTGGTAACGGCCCTCGTGGGCAAAGGTGACGTGCCGGAGATGCAGAATGGTTGTGTACTCCATCACCTCGCCCTCCTTCGCCCGCATGTGGGCAAAGTTCTCGATCTCAGCGTTGTGCAGCATCTCGTTGTCTTTCTTCCACGCAAACATCATGGGGGAGCTGCTGCTGCTGGCGGCCGAGCACGTGAAACGGATGTCCTTGCCAAGGACAGCCACCGTTGTCTCAGGCTGGATGATGATCTGGGGCTTGGGGAAATCATCTGAGAGAAAACAGTGGGCACAGTTAGTGTGAGGAAAGACTGGAGCAAGCAAAGAGATGGAACGAGTGGTGCACAAGTGACAGATGTGACTGCACTTCTGCTTTCAGATCCACTGCTGTCGACAGCAGGAAAGCAGTTGGTTCTTGCGAAGTGCTGAGACTGTCTCTATAGTGCTTTAGCACAGCTCCACTCTCATTCTTCTGGTTCCTTCTATAACTGGTGGACTAAGATGGCCACTTGGAACCTCAAACACCTAAAAGTCCCACAGCTCCCTACACCAGTGTATCTGAACCTAATATGCATTACTGTGACACTTAAAGGGCTGCAGATACCACCTCTAGGGATCCATGCTCATGAGGAAGGCGACTGCAGCATGCCTTGTTGAAGCAGAAGCAGCTGTAGTTGCCTGTCACCCATCTGGGGTGGAAAGCTCTGCATGTTCACTCTGCCCTGAAGACTGTTGGTTTTAGCAAGGTTCCAAGCAGATTCATTTATTGGATTTCTACAAATGTTGTAATTTAATATCTGACTAAGGTTTAATTAAACAGTCAGGCCTCTGGAACCTGGAGTACTAGTGCCTGGAGCACTTGGCAGGCACCAGAGAAGCAAAGCTGTCTTCGCTTTGTGATGTTGCTGTGGGGATGGAGCCTTCGTGCTCAATTCTTCCAGCTGAACACAGCAAATATCCCAGACCCACTCCAGCAGAGGCCACCTACGCAGAGCCTTACCACTTGTGGACTGAGAGGGACACAAGACAGAGCTGGAACAAAGCTTCTGCTCCACGTTCAGTGCCAGTCATGCATTCAGCTTAGTTAAACAGGTTTTCCCCTCACCAGCCAGCCACGTGCAGCTCCACCCTGGACCCACACTGGTTGGCTCCACAGCACAGGGTTGGGCTCACCAGGCCAGGCCTTTACTTTGCCCCAAAGCTGGATGCCTGAGCAGGATCAATTTGGCTTCCTCTCATCATTTACATTTCATTTACAAGACAGATAGTGGATGTTTGTGTGTGCTGGGTATTAAGCTGCTTTGTGACAACAGCTGTGGTGTCTGGGTGGGAGGACAGCAGTAGGTGCTGCTGTCCTGGTGCAGAGGCCAGAAGGAAAAACAACAATAAGAGGAAAAATGAAGCTTGTCTGCCATCAGTTGGTTGCTGTATAAAGCCTTACTGGCCCAATGGAGCCTTACTTCTGATGGAGAGACCCCCCTCTGCCTTATTTTTCATTCCTCATGGAAATAACAAAGGATTCAAGAAGGTAAGTGAAGAACACAAAGCCACAGACAAAGCTCAGAATTGCAGAGTGAAAACATTACAGCTGCAGTCTTAGTAGTACCAGACCGAACGGACTGGGGAGGTGTCTGTGCAGCCCCACCTGGAACTGGAACATGCATTAGGACCTTCTAATTTAACACTCTCCCTGTACGGAATAAGACTGGGTGCAGGCAACGCGCTGTGTGGTTTTGGTGGGACATAAATTGTAGCCAGTGACATCGTTTAAAATGCAGGCTTGGGCTTCCTGAGATCCCGCTGAGGAGTGGAACAGGACAGAAACCCTCTGGTAATAACATGCTAGTAGTCAAAGCAAATGTTTCCCCAGTGAGCCCTACCCGTCACACAACCTCAAAACACAGAGGCGAGACTTACCACACACAAAACTTTCTGGCAGGATGGCAAAAATGCTTTTGCTTTTCAGAGACTCGGGATGGGCGCAGGTGGCCACCACAAAGGACTGCAGCTCCTTCTCCACTAACCACTGGGGCAACCATTTCAGCTGGCAATCACAGAGGAAGCTGTCGCTGTTTATGTGGCTGTGGGGAAACAAAACCAACATGAACCCGCTGTGAGTCCTGCATGGAGAGCAGGCTGCAAAGTTCACAGCCCTTTCATGTTAGATGCATTCCTCCCTCCCTCCCAGCATGGGTGGAAGGGAAGAAAGGACTGCAGGGTTGTCCTCCAGGCACTAATGATGTTAAACACATAACACATTTAAACTGCATCTCCTCTGCAAACATAGCAGCCCGCTTCAGTACTCCAGTGACATTCCCTAGTGCCTCTGAATCATTGACCAACCTCCAGAGCAACCCCCAGGAACAGAGAAGCAAACGGCATCCCTGGCTTCAGTGAGAGAAACTAAGGCAGGTCATCCAGAGGGGAGACACAGGTTGACAGTACAGCCCACCGTGCTCCCAGTTCTCTCATCTAATTACCACACAAGGCTCTGTCTCTGCTGCTGCGGTAGGGACTGAATTCAGGATGTAATTACTCAACTGTGGAGGACACCAAGTTCCCCCTGCAAGACCTTTAGTCCCCTCAGTGTTCAACACCAAAGCAGTAAGTGGAGAGGCCCCATCTGGCCTCCCTGTAAGGCACATGTTGGCACAGGGGCATCACCAGGGAGAAGGTGTAGCTGATGCTGTGTTTACTGATTAACAGAAGCAGTGGAAGGGAAATGACCAGTCTTTGGACTAAACCCAATACAAACAGTGACTCGTTTGGAAAACAACATACAAGAACATTTCTCAGCATCCTAACAGTAACTCAGCACCTTCTGTTAACAGCAGAACTGGGAAAAGGGGGCAAGTAAAAAGGGCAGCCCCAGAAATTATTTTCAGAAAATATTCTGGGGCCAAACTGTGGCTCAGCACCACTCCAAGGATACAGGAGAACTGCAAGTTTACAACAACAGGGAACCGAGACTTCAGCTGTTCTGCGTGTCCCCTCTCTGAAAGGCACCTTTCCCTCAATACTATAAAGTTCTTATTCACTCCTCAGTCACTGGTTTTAAAAGCAGGTGCTAAAAGAGACCATCCCATTGCCAAGTGCCAGGAAGAAGAATCTAAATCTGCCTAAACACCAAGTTAAGTGATTTCTTGTTCCATAGACACTGCACTAGTGCAGAGAGTAGCAGTGCACTGACAGTGGATTAAATATTTATGGAGAAGAAGAGAAAAGGAAACCAGGGAAGACTGGTAACAGTGCAAAGCCCCAGCCTGGAGCACAAGCAGCAGCTCTGATAACACAGCCATATTTTTACACCAGAAGGCTGGATGACAAGTGGATCCAGTTCAAACGGTGCTTATCGCTGAAATGTCAGCACTGCACGCGAACCCTAAACATAGGTACAGCCAAGGAGCAGATGGGCCACTGGGAATTAAATCAGTGGCAGTGTGAGGAGGCGAGATGGCTAAGAGGACCAGGGCTGGGCTTTCTGAGTGGAGATGAATAATTGCACAGATGTGAACCTCCTGGAAGAACCTGCTCCAATGATCTAATTTCACTCACTATTAAATGCAAGATGTTCCTGTGACATGTACTCATGTAAAAATACCCTGCAGAGGAGGACTGAGGGGCGGTGGAAACGAGTGAGTGGTAATGCAGATAACACCCCGCTGCAAACGACGTGCCACTTCTCATGTCCTGGGCAAGAAGGATCCCTGCTTCCGTAACTGCGTGCACAGCCCAGTTACTTACAGCTGCCGCAGGCTCTTCATCTTGGCAAAAGCATCTGCCTGAATGGAGCGGATGGCGTTATCCCCAAGGTTCCTGCAGAACACAACCAGAGGCAGAGTGAGCAAAGGGGATGCCGTAGCTGTGACCAAGTCTCTCCGTCCTTAAGCAATGACTCCAGCAGCTGTGGATTTGGTAGGCCACTTGGAGCACAAGTGGGCTACCATGAAAAACTTTCACATCAAGTAAGTACTGCTCAACAGCAGTCGACCAACAAGAATCTCACTAAGTCATTCCATACCCCTTCTTCTCACTACACTTTCTCAGCCTCAGCTACCTTCATCCCCCACAGCTCAGAAATTCCTCAGCCCCCTCTATAACCAAAGATAGTCAGGAATGTCATATCCCAGGCTAGACCTTCAGCAAACACAAAGAAAGCAAATACTTGCACTAAACGGCATCCGAGAAGTTATTTGAAAGTGGCTTTGAGGGGACACTGTGGTGTTTGGAGCGCACTGCAATGCTTCGAAAGGAAGGTATTCACAAAAGCTTCCCCACAACAAGTGCAGCTAAAGAAAAATACACCCACTGAAAGGGAGTCGTGTGGGATTTAGGGCTCGAGTTCACTAAGCCAAGTGTAGGACAGACAAGCACTGCTTGCAGAGGGAAATCTGAGCAGAGCATCAACTGGGGAACCTGTACCTGGGAGTGCAGCCCCAGTCAGGCAGCCCGAGCCCTTCCATGTGTGCTCGGTGGCCGTATGATTTTGCACAGTCAACAGCCAGTAAAACCCCTACAGCACAAATCACAGAGCCTTCATTTCTCTTAATTCAGAGAGGAAGTTCTTCATGAATCACTGCTGGAGTCATCAGCCTTGGGACACAGGAAAAATAGTACTAGAATCGCTGAGTGGCAGCCAGAAGGTGCTTCTTGCAAACGGCTCTACGTTGGTTGTGCTGAATGTGCCGTTTGGTGCCTGCGATTCGCAACACGTGTCGCTGCCAGAGCCCAGATTTAGGAGGAAGTTGGGGCGAGGGAGGAGGAGAGAGGGGCTACATCTGAAACAGCTCATTTTCACCGCTAACAGTCTGCAAGGAGCAATGTGCAAGTCAGGGCGATACTTATCCAAGAACAAATCAAAAAATTAGGAGCATGCAGATTTGCCATATGTTCTGAAACTTTGTTCCTGGCACAAAAAAAGGCCAAAGTTGAGGCAGACTTATAATGAGAAGGAAGCAGGTGGCCCCCACAAATGGACTGGCTTCTCGGTTTACAAAGACACTATTAAATTGCTAGCAGATCTCTCAAGCAGCTACTTTTGGCAGACCCCCCTTCCCAAACGCTGAGGCATGGTGGGTTACTCACAGGTGCTCCAGGGCCTCCAACCCTGAGAATGCTTTCTTGGCCACCGACTTGATCTTGTTTCCAAACAGAGTTCTGCAGTTTCCAAACATCCAGTGCCAGATAAACAGAAAAGAAATGAGGAGAGGGGAGCAGAAAAAAAGAAGGAACACAATTAGTGAGGCTTTATCTGATCTGTGCGCTCAGTGCAAGTCCTGGGAAATCTGAACTGCATGGAGATTAAGAGGGCTGAAGTGCCCTTGCTTTAGCTCCCCTGAAATTAGATCCTTTTATCTGTATTCGAATTTAATAGCGATGACAGCACAAAAGGCAATGTGCGATACCATGTAAAACGGCAGGTTTGCTCCAGTGCTTGCAAAGCAGCTCGCCGAGTAACACAAGGTCCCCTCTATTCCTTGTAGGCTGGCTGTGGTCAGGACTGAGTGCCAGGACCCCTTAACAAGATTCTGGTCCCTCCCTGGAACTCTTCTCATTTCTGACTTCTTCCCAGACAGTAAGAAGGGTCATTTATTCACCACTACTTGGCCTGAACGAACATCCACACACAAATGCTGAGGGCTGTCTCCTGGCTGCATGTTTACACAGCAGCTGACCCAAGTGGCTATTGAACTCCTTCACTGGCTCATCATAAGTACAACAGCAAAGCAGTACCATGCTTTAAATAACAGTAATTTGAAGAGGCAAAAGGAAGACGAGGGAAGGCAATGCAGAGCACTGTGGAGTGTGAGCAAAGAACATTCCTCCGAATCTGCAAGCAGGGCTATGCTGCGGCCAGACCGGGACTGTCAGTGAGCAGCAGCCAGCTGTAGTGATGGCAGCCCAGTTGCTATCTGCAAAGTAACAGTTCTCTATAAATACTGACCAGTGCAGATCAGGCAGGGGCAGGGTTCATGCAAAACAGATAGCCCCCTCACCTGTTTTAATAAAACATCAACCAACATCACTAATGAGGAAACGCCCCACACCACTGTCCCTATCTAAGGTTTATCTTCCAGGTGCATCTTTTATCACCGCCTGCTTCGCACAGTGCCCGACACAAGTCACTGCCAACACCTCAGGTGACAACTGGCACATCTGATGCCTTTAACTGAGCTTTCCTTCAGGATTTTTTACCTGTATCTGCACCATGAAAGGTCCTAAAACTATGATCTCCACCAAACTCAGGGTATCAGAGATCCCATGTACTGCATGGCACTGTGTGTGGGTGCTCCGGGTGCAACACCCCGAGCACCAAAGGCTGTGTGCGGTCACGTGTGCCACCATTTGGTAAAAAGGATGTTGCGTTAATGACAGCTTTGAAAAACCCATTAGAACGATTAAGACAGTAAATAATTCACTATACGCAAAGTCTGGTGACACGGCTGCGCCCACACTTCTGGAGTCACCCTAAACAAGGGTGTCAAGCTGGGCTCGATGACTGGATAGGGTCTATTTATTGTTTACGACGGACTTTGGAGATAACAGATTCCATCTATTTACTGGAATGTGAGCATGGCCGCGTGCTGCCCCGCAATGATCCTGCCCGCTGCCATCTCCCAGCGATACAGGCAGAACCAGGCGCAAGCGTGTTCTCCCGGTGATTGCATCAGTCTAATTACACGCCAGGCACGCGATTCATTAGACGGCAGCTTTTGCTCCTCCAGCCAGTTTTGCACCTGCAGGAAGATCCCAGTGGCTTGAGTGAGCCATCACAAAAAACGGCTACATGGAGCAGCTTGAGCAATTAGGAAACTCGTTGCTCCCCAGCGACTCCACTGATGCTTTTTATGCTTCGGTGCCTCTCGACTCCCTCTTTCTTGAAGCAACATTTTAATTTAGGCCTGTGCTCTCTGTCCTGGAGAGCTTCATATATAATTCAGAGAAGGCTAAAGTGACTGGCTTCCCCACCTCCCAGTTTAACACCTTCATTTCAGCCAACAATCAGCCCTGTGCTAAATCCTTTCAGAAGCTAATCTGTGCCGGATCAAAGGGGAAGGGCTTTTAAGGCAATCTCCACAGAGCTGAGGTGATTATTAATTCATTGCAAGGTCTCTGATGAAGGGCCCATTTATTTTTCGTATGCTAATGCATTTAAAGCTAGGTGACCGTTTAACCACAGACCCTAAATCACCCAGTGAGGCTTTGCTGTGAAGGGATGGTGATTTTTTAAATTTCATTTACGAAAAATATCCTGCCAGCAGGAGTGACTTGATGTAGGGAATCCTGGTATGGCAGGTGGATTGGGCTGGATGACCTTTCGAGGTCCCTTCCAATCCCTAATGTTCAGTGATTCAGCCTTAGATGGAATTACAGCTTTGGGATTTAGGTGCTGATGAGCTGAAATGGACCTGGGCAGATCCATTTAATAGTGACCACTGCCAAGTGTCCCTGAAGCACCTCAAGAAATATAATGAAACAACTGCATATTCAGAGGGTTTTTCTAGCTGACAATCCCAGCAGCATGTCTATCCCACAGCAGGTTCCCTGTTAGGAACTCAAACCATTACCTGAGCCCAACCTGACCCACGCGCCCTTCCAGGTTATGAAATCTGCAGCAATTTCTCCCCGCTCCAAACTTCTTTGCATTCAGACTTAGAACTGGCACAATCCCACGTGCAATGCAAGACAGAGGCCAACAATGTGAAGGAAAGATGCAAACCCAGCTCCTTCAGACTTGCTCAAGCCCTTGCCCCATCCTTTGCTAATGGTAGATGAAACCAGCCATCTCTGGGAGCTGCTCCTTGGGCCAGATGATAAACATCAGATCAGGCCATGGCTATTTCACAGGGGAGCAATATCTGCTCTGCCCAGAGCTGCAGACACACACCCTGCAAACCCTGCAGGCTGCCTCTGCTCCCTTCCTTCCTCCTCCTGCTCCTTGCCTATCGCTTGGCCTCTGCCTGACCCCCACAGCTCACCAGTGCTCATTTCTTCTGGCTGCTGAGTCAATGCTTTTGCTGAACTCTTTCCATCAGTGCAGCCTCCTCTGGCTTCTTTGCCTCTCATTATCTGCACCCAGCATTTCTAACACATTCCCATCGCCTGGGACCACCACCCTTGCTCCCATGCCAGTGGCCATGTGGTGGATGTCCCACCAGGACAGCCTGCTCTCTCTGCTCCTTTCCTCCACCTTCTCTCCTCTGTCAAAGTGGCACTGCAGACTCAAAATGCTACAGCCACAAATCCCTCTGGACAAAGCCTCTGTTCCCACTACCCTTCTGGTAGCTCACATGGTTACACTGGTTTCTTCAGACAAATCTAAAGCTTCAACAACAGCAGCCAAGGACTCTCCCACCCACATCTGCTCCTTTGCCTTTTTCCCAGCAGCTCGTGGGAAGATTTCCTGACTCCACGTGCACAGTGACTCTCCCACACTTACACCTCCCTGCCCAGCTTCCCAGCCCTTAAGTCCTTCTTTGCCTTCAGCTACAACTTGGTTCCCCTCTCCTTGGATCCAGTGACTCCCAACAACAATCAAATGCCACCTATGCCTGTGACTTCAAATTTTTCTCCTGCATCTAAGCACCACGTCCCCACGAACCCTGCCATGGCTCTTCCCGTTCCCCCAGGAGACTCTAATGAGAGCGTGACAATATACCGCCTGCCAGGATCCATTCCAGCCATCTGCTATCCATCGAGGTACTTTTACTGCACCTCTGGCTGTGCCATCTCAGCATCAGAGACAGCGTGATGGGGGGGTGCTGAGAACTTAAACAAAGGCAAGAGGTAATGATTAGAAAGACCCTTGATTTGTCACAAGCCATCAGAGGCTCCTCTGACAGGGCTGATTTACGCAGCCCATTTTAAATGGAACACGAAGAGCACAGAGCAATGTGAAAACACTCCTTACGGCTGAGCAAGCTATAAACATTTGCAAGGCGCATGCTTGCTTTGGGTTTCTTTTTATCTCTTCAAGAGCCTGTGCCCCATGGTGCCTTTTATTGTCGCTGCACATGGAAGCAAGCCCAAAAGATCACTCTCCGACAGAGTATCCCACAGAAATGAATCCTGTTTCAATCCTCTGTTGTAACAGGAAATGGGGTGATTTTTCTCTTCTGTTTATTGTTATTTGCTGCATCAATCAGAGCCTCGCTGAGGATTGCAAGGGGTCTTTTTTGTCGCTCTTTGCTTTTAGAAGTGAGAAACAGTTATAGATGAAAACAACTTGAGTGTCTCTCTTGTGTCTCTTAACTACAGTACCTGGCACTGTCTGGGCATCACTTGAAAAGGCCTGTAATTGCCTTGTATCTGCTCAGAAACACAAGGGCTTGGTAACCACATCTGCACTGCACAACTACCGCACCGCAGATTTGCTGCTCATTTTGGTCTTGTCGTAGAGGCAGGAAGGCTCCATTGTAGGGGAGAGATTCACCCCACTCAGGCACACAACTCCAAACCCAGGGATACTTACAGCTTGCTTAGGTTTTCTAGTCCTGTAAAAGCTCCGTTGGTATCTTCTATTGTGCCCGAGATGTCGTTGTGATCCAGTTCCCTGGGGAGAGGACAAGAGCATCAGTGTCTTAATCCCAGACTCGCCGTTAAAAGCAAATGGAAGAAAGTTTGAGAATGGCACGTGAAGAGCTTCCCATTTCTCCCAACGTTTATCAGAAAAAGCAGAGCTCTAATCACTTTTCCTGTGCTGACCCATGCTGAGATGGTGCATTCCAGAAAGAGCCCTGGCTTGTTCCCAGCTCAAACCCTCTGAGACAGCGGCAGCTACTTTTTTAATAAGTAGATTTCAGTCCTTCTCCTACAGGAGGGAAAAAAGGTCCCAAACTAAGCTGAAAGCAACAGCTCAAGATTGCTATTAGGAATTAAGGTAACTTTGGCTATTCCAGTGTAAACGTGTGCTGGTCCCTAGCTGTCTCTTAGGAAGATAATTTGAAGTATTTTCTACAAAGCAGCATTTTTTTCTGGCAATGAACTTGAAAGCTCAACAAATGAAAGCCCCATCATTCCTACACAAGCCTCACTCTCTGTATAATCACTTCTTTTTAAAAAAAAAAAAGCTAAGAATTCCTTTTTCAGTGTTAGCTGCTTTTGGCTTTCAAATTGGCCATCAATTATGAGAGTCAAAGAGGTCTGAAGAAAAAACAAGCACCCAGAACAAACACTGGGACCCACAAAAGCTGTTTAAACAGTCTGTTTAAAAATCCTCCCCTCCTAGCTTTAATTCCAGCCAGCAATGAATACCCGGCAGCACAGACAGGAATTTATCATTCCTCACGCTAGTAAAAAGAAAGAAGAAAATAAATAAGCTTTGTTGGCTTTGTTACATCGCTCACATCTAAAACCTAGCACAACCCAATGACAGAGCGAAGTGAGCCGTACAGATAACCCCCCGGCACCCACGGGTTCTCCTTTCACACCTTCTGAAGATTATTATCAGAACACTGGTTAAAAAAAATATTAAGATTTTTTTTAAAAAAGGGAAAAAACCCAAAGCCCTGCGCTGTTTGTGACATCCCAGAGACTGGCATCATTGTGCAGCTCCTGGGCTGGGCAGCACAAGCACAGAGACCTACAAGGGAAGAAGAGACATTTAACAAACCCCACTGTTTGGAGATGGGGATGAGCTTTAGCTCTCAGCACTAAGCTGGCTGCAGTCTTTGCTGGTTTCTCAGCCGTGTGAACTGAGGATGTGAAGGGAGGTAGCCAAAAGCCACGTTTCTCATTTCTTAGCCCTCTTCAGCATCAGACCTGACTCTCATGTCCCTTGGGAACCCTGGCTTTAGCCAGCATTAGTTTGGGCACTGGGTGATCTGTGGGGCAGTCCATGCCAAAGGGATTGATGTAAACTTGATGTCCCTGTAGGGTGTGGGTGCACATAATGCTGTGGTGGCACAGGAGACAAGTGCAGGAGACGCTTTGATGTGCTGGCATTTTCAGCACTGAATGGGGCAGGAGCAAAGAGATCCTCCTGGAGCTGAGTTTCTACATCGCCTTTACGGTTGCCAAGCCAAAGCCCCTTGTTCTGTTTGTTTTTGTAAGAGCAAATCCCTTCTCAGACATTTCTCCTCTTCAGTCCCACCATGGGCTCTTGGTCTTTGGACCAGCAAGCCCTTTCCCATGGCAGAGACAGACAAGTGGGAAGAGCCCGTAGGAGCTCTCTCTGACACACACTTTTATTAATTGACTGCCACACATTGTGCCTTCTTGAGAAAAGGAGAAGAAAACGGTATTGCTTGTTCATCCAGAGACAACTCAAAGGTTTAGTGTTAGAAAGGAGGAATAAAAACCTTTTGAACAAATGAGGGAAAATAGAGACAGAAAAAAGCGCAGGGTGTTTTGGCCGGGCTCTCTTTGTATTCCAGCTCCTCTCCCAGCCCCTGTTGCCAATTTCCTATTCTTTCTGGCTGGCTGAGCCTCAATGCTCGCAGCCTTGTTAATCATTGTGCTCCGAGGTCTCTGGGCCTGACCTCTATTTGAATAGCTCCACATTTCAGCGGTTTCACACCCACCAAAGGCTCCCCAACAATGGGCCATAATTAAAGCATGCTCGGCTCTTTTTCACCAGGTGCAGGACCCAATGGGCCTTTCTCTTTATTAAATTAGAGCTCACTCACACACTCCCCTCTCCGCAACCCCCCCCTCTGTCCTAGACATGAAAGAGGCTCCACATTCACTGCAGAGCAAAGAGAGCTACCAGCTCCCCTTCCCCTCCATTTTTCTTTGGAAACCTTTAGTTCCGGTCTTGACAGCTGCCTCAGAGAGGTCCCTTGCTGAATGGCCACTGGCTGAAAGGCTTCGGCTTCGGTTTAGGAAAAAAAAAGGGAGGGGGTGGAAAGCAAACAAAACCCAAACTCACTTTCCAGTCACTTCCTTCACTGTGAACTTCAATAAAGGAAAGAGTAAGATCCAAAAAAGGACTGTAAAGAGTGGGGGGGGTTCCCTCTGTCCCAATTTCCTTTTAATTACAATGGGCTTCTGAAGAGGAATAAAAGTATCAAAGTGTGTTTTCGCCTTTTGAAGGAAGAATGAACCCAGCCTGGTGAACCCAACCAGCCTGGGAGCATGAGCTGTGCCGTGAGACAGACTGTGAGAACTGTGTGCTGTGCCAGCCGAAGGTGCTGAGCCCACAGCCTCTGCAGAGGAGGGGGTGCAGCCAGCAGAAGTTGGTATCTGGACTGGCAAGTTCATCTCCAGCACGACATTTCCAGGTATCATGTTGGGTCAGTGACTTCTAAATAAAATTCTCTGCTACGTGGCCACAGCCACCACTGGATGGATCATTTTGCAGTTCAGTATTGCACGTGAAACTTCTGATAGCATGGCAATGTTACCCTGAAACTCGGAGCAACAGAGCATTTCACAACCCACAGGAGCCCAGTTCTACTTTAAAGAGAAAGATCTCTGGTTACTTTCACAGTACCTGGAGCAGCTTCTTGCTCCTCCCATGGTTAGAATCAAGGTAAGTGAAGGTTCAATGTGTTGTTACAGCTTGGATATAATCAGATCTCAAGTCATTTTTACTTCTTAACACACCACCTTAGCCCAGATTTTTATATTTATTATCAATAAAATAATAATAAAAAAAAGTAACAGCAAGCAAAGATGCTTGATAGCACATTTTAAGAGGATATTCATATTTCCAGTGTTGTCAGTAGAAAGAAACAAACAATCATTTTACTTGGAAGAGTCTTTTTTAAATCATCGAGTCCAATCCTTAACCCAGCACTGCCAGGTCATCACTAAACCATGTCCCTAAGCACCACATGTCTTTTAAACCTCTCTAGGGATGGGGAATCTCAACAGTTCTCTGAGCAGTCTCTTCCAGGGCTTGACAGCCCTTTTGGTTAAGATATTTTTCCTAATATCCAACCACCCATTCCCTGCCCCTCCTCAGTGCAGAACAACCCAACAGAAACTGTCCTTTTCTGATAATTTCAATTGAATTTAATACGACAGCAAGAGAAATTCTGCTGTTAGCTGAAGGAGTGAAACCTCAAGGAGCTTTGCTCAGCTGTGTTAGGTTCAGGATCCTGCTATCCTATGGTCCTATAATTTTACTCCGGAGTCCTCTACTCTGAAATTACCCTATATCACTGAGAGGTCCAACTGAACTTCTCCTAACTACACTTCATTAAAAAAAGACAACTTCACTGAACTTAAATAAAAGGGTAAACCCAACAGCTGCTAAAGACGACAGAGTATAGGGGAGTTGATGCTGAGGATACAAGCAACCCAACGCTCCAGGGCAAAGCAGAAGAGTTTGTCAGGACACAAACTACAGGGCAAAGATGGCTGTTAGCTAACAAAAGCTGGGAGCAACTTACAGGACGCGCAGGTTCTTGAGTCCCTTGAAAGCACCTTCTGCGATGTGATTGATGGAGTTGTGACTCAATCGTAGTATGTGCAGTCCCCCAAGGTCTGCCAAGCTTCCCTCATCCAGCCTGGTTAGGTTGTTGTAAGAAAGTATCCTGAGGGAAAAAAACCAAGTAACAGCCCTTGTCAGTCTGTACAGTATTTTCCAAACTCCTCTGTGCCAGCCAGTGCCTCCTTCCCACAGCCACTTTACAGGAGCCAATACGTCATAATGGTTGAAATTTAACAGCTGGATTAGGAAATAAAACTGCAAACTGCAATTATTCACACATGGCGGCCATGGGGCAGCTGGGATGATGGCACCAATTGGTACCCTGCTACTGGGAAATCTCTACAGGCTCCAGAAAGAGGCTCCTCCAGAAGTGATGCAGGCTCACTAACACACACGACGTCAGTCATGGAGGGGATGAGGTACTCTTTCTTCTGTATGGGGTTAGGGTCTGGGAGCTACTTTTTCTCCTGTGTGTGGTTAGGGTCTGGGAACACTGTCTTCTGCAGTCCCCACGGTTACAGGTGATACCCAGGTATCAGTCTTTGGTTGTGTTCAGCTCTCCCTCCCACTTGGACTCCCTCTGAAGCTTAAAGGAAGAGCAGTCCTCTCCTCCCCCACACACTACGAGGTGGAGAGTGATGTCAAACAGATAGATTCAGAGGTTCACACGCACTCTTGGCAGGGTCCAGGCTCCTGGATTCAGGAGGTGCCTTATCATTGTGCACTTGTGCTCAGAGCAAGCCCCAGGCATCTGGGTGTGGGTGTCTCCTCCCCAGTTAAAAGCCAAAAGCCTTTCACCACAAGGGAATTGAAGGCTTCCTCTCATACACAGGAAGGAGGTATCTGCTGTAAACCAGCTGCTTCCCTCCTATTCCGCTTTGTCAAGGAGTGCACAGTCTGCTTGAAATCTTCCCTACTTACACGTGGAGGGATGTTTTTTCCCCTAGTCTTCCACCCATTTCTTCTTCTTGCCTGTACTGTCTCTGGTCCTGGATATACTCTGTAAGCAATACTCCTGTTGCAGCTGGAAGCTGGCAGGAGAAAGCTCTTTTCCTCTCCCAGCAAGGTACAGATGAGGCTTCTGAGATCTGACACCAACGGCAGGCTCTGGGATACTATGGGCAGGCCACGGGACACTACAAGCTGCCACAGACACCTCACACACGGCATCCACCTTTGCAAGCAGTAAAGCCACAGTGCTGCTGCTGCTGAAAGCCAGCTTGGGCATGAGTGACACCCTGGGGTAGCAGCAGGCAGAGGCACTGGTCAGTGCTCTCAGCCTGAAGCAACCAGCTACAGGAACCTGCTTCGAGTGTGGTCCTCCTGATGCATGTCACTGCAGCTGAGTTAAGACCATCAAGGCATCTGGCTGCTGAATGTGACCAGCAGTAGCCTCAGCTCTAAGCTGCCTGCACCCTGCCATGGCGGGTGTAGAAAGTGGCATTGAGCAACCTGCTGCTACCCACATCTCCTCAAGCTTGTATCTTTGCAAAGGGTAGATTGTAGGATTTCCAGAAACACCTCTGTGACCTGGGAGCACAAGTCTCTTCCAAGGACGGGAGGGTTTGGGCGGCTAAACTTTTCAGAAAGTAAAGCTATGCAGCTTTGAACAAGCACTGAAATCCTTCGCTGTAGAGACAACAGGGAAAAAAACCTCCCCGAGTTCCAAACCTCCAAATTCCTCTTCTAGTACTGCCTGCTAATAAGTCTGCTTAAAAATGTGTCTGGGGTTTGCATGAGAGTCCCTGCAAAGCCAAAAGCTAAGTCAAAACAGACCATACTCTGAAGCGCTGAGGGTGTCATTTACTGGCAAAGGAGCTGCCTGTCTTTTAACTGTGTGAGTGGGCAGAGGGCAAACTTTGGGGGGAAGAAAAAATCAGCAAAGATGTATGAGTTTGAAGAAGGTATGGGACAACACACTTTCATTCCTAAAGAAGTTGTAGTGTTAGTTATGAAGAACTGGCACCTGGTCAAAATTATGTCCTCACCTGCGATTAAAGAATTTGGCTTTTATAAATTAAGTGTTCGAAAGTAACCCTAAACCTGGCTGAGTTCCTTTTGATTCTACACAGAAGAGTCCCTGCCATGACTGGTGAAGGCATGTTCCCCTCTGCTCATTCTGATGTCACCTCAAGATGGATGGACAGTGTTTAGAGGACTCTCCCAATAGCTGCAACCAGATGGAAGGTTTCAGGAGCTAACACACCTGGCCATGGCTTCCTTCGACAAGTAAGGGTTCTGCTTCCTGACAGTTTGCAAAACAGTCTGTGTCCCTGCTCGGCAGTTTGGATTATCTGGTGTGAGAGAAGACAGCAGATCTCTGCTGCTTCCCCTACCTTGTCACCTTTCCACCAGTGAGAGATCACGGCAAGCCACAAGTGGAAAAGTCTGTCCACAAAGCCCTGCTGGCCTGGCAAGATAGTGGGGAACAGCATGACGAGCTGCATCAAGGGGTTAACCAGGAGCCTGTTGTGCAGCTGGGGCTCCTGCAGCCAGCCAGCCTGGACCAGGCACATCTCCCACATTTCATTCCCACTGACCAAACTGCAGGTACAAAAAAGAAAAGAAAGACCCAGCAGCCAAGCCATCACATACCTCTGATGAAAACCTACTCTCAAACTCTGGATTTTTCCATGATGTGGGTGCCTTAACACCTGACTGGTGAATACAATCAGCCCTTTCTCATGCCCATAACAAGGCAAGAACTCTCTTTCCTTGTCCCTTTTACATCAAATCAGAGCCTTGAGGTCACATTTTCTCCTAACAACTGAAGGTGAGACAACTCATGCTTCAGATGACCATATCCTTCCTTAGCACAGACAAGCAGGGGTCTGGCAACTTCTCCTTCTTGGTTCATGTAAAACCAGGGACAGTGTTTTCTGACAATTGAAACTCAGCAGATTTAGCTACAGGGGAAGAGCAAGGGGATCTGTTAAGAGAAGTCAATGTACACACTCGTGGCAGTGCACAGCAGAAGTCAAGAGGTATCAGGTGCTTCCATTTCTCACCCTTTCATTTCAGAGCAGACTTACAAGTACTCTCTGGCTGTGGGAGTTTCAGTTAGGAGTATCTGATGGCTCCCTGCAGCAGCCTTACCCTAAAGGCAACACCTGCAAGAACCTGTAGTGTTTTGCAGAGCTGCATGCTAACACCCACATAATCACATTTCCAATCTCGGCTAATATCGGCTCAGGCCTCAGACTCCAGCACAATCCTGTTTGTCAGGCTGAGCACACCCTAGTGCCTCCCACCACCAGGCATTTGCCAAACCTACCCCATTCTGCACCACGATGATTGAGTCCTGTGCTGAATTTCTACAGTTACTGCAGAGGATGGACTTTAAGCCAGGACAGCTCACCATCAGTGGTACTTCTTGGCAAGTGATCCCAACCCACAGCTGACAAATAAAGAACTTGGCATGATGTGCAACCCCCCATGAAAGCTTGAGGGTTTGCAAAGACAAGCTAAACCCCCACAATCCACGTGTGAATGAATAATTTGGGTTCAGCAGAAGATCACATCTGGTCACTGGGCTAACATGGTGATTCTACAGCTTCTGAACTTAAGAAAATGTCATGTACCACGTCCACCTGCCCCTGAATCCACATCCCAAAAGACTAGGGACTTGCAGCTGAGCAAGTAGATACCAACCTTTAGTCTGGGTACAGAGTAAAGGCCTCTGAAGGCAGAAGGCTGCTTTTTGGTGGATATGCGAATCCCTAACCATGTTTAACAAGAGATTTCCAAGCACCAAGCCGCATGAGTTACAGTTCCACTAACCACATGTGTCAAGCTCTCCAAAGAAAAAAGTGAATCTTTCCACAGTCCCACCGAGGGGATGACAGCTACTTCTGTAAATGCTGCAAGCATCCATGTGTGTCTCTTCAAAAAGGCATTAAGCAGTGTCACAGAGCCCAAGGACACCCTTGTGGGGCCGTCCTCAGCAGCAGGGCTTGCTTTCATTTATCAAAGAGCCTGTACTCACAGCTGGAAATCTCAGGAGAGCAAAATCAATGTATTTACTTTTCAACAACCGAGCCCTACAGGAAGGGTAAAGTGTAAACATGAGGAACAAGGAGAACTGCCTGTAAAATCTCTGCTGGTTAAGAACATAATTGTCCTTTGTAAATACAGAGGATAAAGCAGATCTTCCTTTGGGCTCTACAGTCATTACATGGCAAGCCGAGTAGGGCTTGTAAGTAACTAGCTAAAAAATCACTGGCAAGCCACAGATCACAAACACTCCCTGCCCAAACAAACACAACAGAAACCAACTTACAGCTCATGCAGCTTCTGACAGAAGCTCCAGCCATCAGGGTCAATGCGAGCAATGGAGTTGTTACTGAGGTGAAGCTGGTGCAGAGATGAAAGGCCATAGAGAGAGCCTCCGTTTACTTCTGTCAGGCTATTGTACTCCAGGTGCCTGTGGAGAAAATCAGAAGGAACTGATGGATAAGCAGCACTGAAGAATTTCCAACAAGGATTGGGATTTTAGCCATTCCTACACACCTTTATACGTACCCCACATGGATACATGCATGTGTGGGCAATTATTGTGCAAGAGAATAGAAATTCAAGAACAACACATAGGAATTGTCCAGAACAAGCCCTGACTGCGGAGGTTCACTCCACTGCAAGTGAGCTGGGATTAAAACATCCCATTCAAGTTTGTATTTGCAGAGTCTCAGCTGTGTGACAGCAGCCCTGATCACTTGTGACCTTGCAAACACACTTGAAAGCCAAGCATGTTGGAAGTTTCAAGCATTTCTCTGCAATGACTATTCAATTTGTTCTCTTGTGTGGAAAGAACGTATCACTCAGATAGGCCAGCTTGGTTTCCAGGTATCCCTAGGGGCAGAACAATCAGGTCTGCAACACAGAAGTTCCATGTATCAGTCAAAACAAATTTGCCAGACAAGCTTTCATGTAAGGATCAACTGAGATCTTACTGAATGTTTGAATCACCCAGCTTTCAAAGGAATGCTGCCACAGCTTGGAAAACAGGACTGGTTTTACTGAACACTTGGCAAAGCAATGAGCTCTAGCAAACTGTGGGTCAGCTCAGAAGCTGCTGTGCCATGGCAGAGCTCTGCATGCAGGACACACAGGTATACAGTCTGACACAAGTCTCCCACAAGTGTCTGATGGGAGCCCTCACCAAAATGCAGGCAACGACATGATAGCAGGTGAAGTCTAGGATGTTTAGGGGAAAAGAACCCATCTCTCCAACTTACAGAACTTGCATCTTGGCTAGACCCCAGAAAGCCCCGTCAGTCAAATTGCTTATGTTGTTGCGCTGGAGTTTCAGGACTTCCAAGCTGTCCAGTCCCTGGAACGTCAGGCCTTCAATGAGGCGGATGCGATTCCGGTTCAGCTCCCTAAAACGACCAAGGCCATACAAGTTTATTAAATCCCAGTCTTTTCTCACGAAATCATCTGTGCAGCATACAATGGAAACAGCAATGCCAACAACTTCTCTGTCAACGGTTCCCAGGAGACAGCAGAAGCGCACCGGAAACTTTCAATCCCAGAGCACGCCAGGGAAGTCAGCTGGGTGTGAGCGCTTAAATAAACTCACCCTGGGACAGGCTTTCACTATAGAGAAATAATACAGTCAGTGAGCCAGCTCCTCTTCATCCTTCCTCTCTCTGCATTTCTTTTCAGTCCTTCATCCTTCTCAGCAATTTTCATACTTACTCTCTCAAGCAGAGACACCGTTTGAACTGGTAACCAGTAAACACTACCATTATCTCCCTTACAAGTCCTTGTTTCTACAGGACTTGCAATCATCAGTCAAAAATGTGTTCTGAACCAAGCACGTGCTGTGAGAGCCATGAGCCCAATCTGAACTTTTATGGCTAAGTGTGAAAGGAAAGCTTTCAGCTCCCCAGACAAATTCCACATTTTTTCCTATTAAGAGAAACTAATAAAGAGTGAAATGAGTTTGTTTTCAATAACAAGACAGTATTCGTGTTTTGTGTGTACAAAGATCTCCACCTTGGTTCATTACATTGAGTTCTCTCTCTCCCTGGGTGGGGAGAGATTCCTGAATTTTGGGAATTTTTCCCCTGAACAGCAGCATGAACATCGCAGCACTTTTTACCAACCCACAGCAAATAGTCCAATGGATTGCTGGGTGAAAACTCCATTCCAGTAAGTGGCTGGAAAACTTCACTGACTCGATGCCCTAAATCTGATAGGGCTTTTGCAGTGGAGACTTTCCTGCACATACATGATTAACCTACCGGTAGTTCCTTGTTCAGCAATTGTGTGGAAGAAAATGGTGGTGGGTTACATCAGAATTGTTTTGGAAAAGACAAAGAAGCTGTAGAAAATTCAAACTTATTTTTTAGCTGCCTACAAAAAAACCAACCCAATGCTGACCTTGCAGTCGAGGGTAATCAAAGTCAACTTAAAAGAAAGCAACTGACAGTCCTGCAGGGCTAATGACTCTTGCCTTACTGCACTTCCTAGGCTATCAGTGAACTGTAGAAAAACCCTGTACACATATTCTACCCCACATCGAGTCTGTGTAACTTGCAATTCATTCATTTTTATCTATAGGGTTAAACAACCGGCTGTAAGACTGCCTTTAAGAGCACCAATTACCCAACTCGGAGTGAAAATTGTTCCTAAACAGATGGAGCTGACCCTTGTTTTTACTGCAGTTTGGCACGTGATGCAGACAAACGCAGTGGAGTAAAAGCTCTCAGTCAAGGGACAGTCGTTTCCAACTGAGAGACAACAGACTTGTAGGATGATTGTGCCTTTGTGTCAGACTACACAACCCCAAACTGGCCATAAATCCTACATGGATATGAGCACAAACACGCACCTATTCCTTGGACGCATCTTGGCTCGAGGATCTGCCTCTCAATTAAGAGGTTGCCATTTAGGTGTGCGAGCTCCGACAGCTTTCATAGACTTTACGAGCAGACAGAGGTTGAACTTTCTGCCTTTCAGATTTGATGGAATGACTGCAAGGGGCCTCAGGCTGGGCTCGCTTCTCTAACAGCCACACAAGGGAAATGCTAAACCGTCAGTGCTACTATTTTACACATAAAGCATGTTTATAGCTGCAGGTGTCTATGTGTCCTCCACACAGCTCAGGCCACAGGGACTGCAGGCAGGACAACAATGTATTAACTCATCCAGAGCAGTATTTTCTCAGCCCAAACACTGCAGCAGAGTTTAACCCTCTGTCATTGCTTTTTTATTACCACATAAAGATACCTGTGTGGTCCTGACAAACTAACATGAGAGTTGAGCTTTCACTCACAGTAGAAACATTTTCCAAACCTCTCTTGTGTCATAGACACCAGCAGCTTTCAAGGGAATGGATCTGCCTTACGCTGTCAAGCGTGCAAGATGCTGGTGTCTGCTGCAGGGTTCCTATCTTCCCACTGGACCAGAAGGATGGCCTGAAAAGCCAACAGTTCTAAGACAAAAAGGATCCTCTGCCAATGTGTTTTGCTAGGTGCTGGCAGAGGACAACTACACGGTGCATTCTATGTTTTACAGACAGCAGGTGAGGAAGAGTGCTGTTTGGTGTGTGTCCCCAGAGACACCGTCTCCATCAACTATGGCCAAGCTTAATTAAAGAGCACATTTCTACTCACAGTTGTATTAGCCTGGGTAGTCTGAATGCCTTGACAGGAAGCTGAGCGATCCTGTTTTTACTCAGACGAAGCGTTAGCAGGGACCGTGACAGACTATCAAAAGCACCAGGCTCCAGGGTGCTGATTCTGTTGCTCCCCAGGTAGCTGCAATAAATCACAACAGAAAAATTAACAGTTCTGTCAGAAATCTCCTTTTATTAGCATTTGGTTGGTCTCCAGACAGGCTGGTGAAATCACAGAGGTGGCTTCAAACCAGCTGGATTTCTGGCTGCACAAAGAGCACAGTGCCTTTCCTAGAGCTACGTGGAGAAATGCTGTGGGCCTCCTGAGGCTCCTTCATACTGTTCTACTTCAGCGAGGCAATTAGGAGGGGAAGCCAGAAACTGGAGAATATTCCAGTGTGGGGTGACTGTATTCATTCTCCATTTTCCCCTCTGCATCTGTTCCTGGGCTCTTTCCTGCCTGGACACCAGTCTTAGCCACAGAGGCTGTTTTCACAGGGCAAGTGGCAAACATCATTCGCAGCTCCACTTCTTCATATCCTCTTAACAACCCAGGGCAGAAAATTAGGAGCAAACTTTAAGGCAAAGAGATTATCTTTCTGTACCTCTCCGAAGATCCCTATCACTCAGCTTTATTTTATATTTCCCCAAATAAGCAAATATCTCTATTGGGAGGGTGTTACTCTGCTTGAACCTCAGTTAAATAGACAATGAAATAAACAATGAGAAATTTGTGTTATTAACGTTCAGCAGCCACTCTAGTCATCAAAAAGTCATTCCCTCTCTCCAATTCCAAATGCACATGGACTAATCTGGGAAGAAGGGTTCACACTTCCCACTGGGGAAACAACACAGGTCTGCTGTTTTTTTTCTCTTCTAGGTTTCCAGGTGGAAAGACACCCAGTCCCGAAAGATGCAGGACACCTCTTCTCTACTGCAACACTCCCATTAACACAATTAATACTAAACTGCCTTCTTTACAGACACAACTGAAGAAGTAATCTGACAGGGACAAACAAGCTGCCTTCTAACTCTTCTTTGCACTTAAAATCCTGATTAACAACCCCCATATATTGTACGGTCATTCCCTTTCTCTCTTTTACAGGTTTGGGGCCCTTCTCTCTGCCGTGGTAACTCCACGAAAGCTGTTCTCAACAAGAAAAACTCACAGCTCCTTTATGTGAAGTCCCTGTGGAAAGCAGCCGTTTCGGATTTCCGTGATGTCATTGAAACTCAGGTCCAACGTTTCCAGGGCAACGTAGAGCTTTAGTTGATTTGCTTCAATGCTGCGGATCCTGTTGTGATGCCTGAAACAGTCAGGAGGAGAAACAGAGATCATTTAGTTCTCTTAGCAAAACAGAAAGAACATGCAAGTCCACAGGCTGGCCCTGAATTCATACACTCAGCCAGTGCTTCTTCAACAGCTGTCTGAGGAGAAATCCTCAGCAGAGAGCTCTCCACCAGTCCCCATGCTGGTCCTATGGCTAGAGAGACCCCACTCGCAGATACCAGCAAGCTCACAGACAGTTTTTCTGCTCTGATACAAGACTTTTCACTTCTACAGAGCTATCAACTCCACTCATCTGTTTTTCTTCTAGCAACTTGGGCTTGGTCTCCTACAGCCCTGTCCTTCCAGAAGGGATCTGTTATGTGCAAGGACTGCAGGGCTGGATTTTAATCCCACAGCATTTAATCAGCAGTTTGAGCAACTTGCTGACACTTAACACAGAGAATGGGATTTTCAGAGCAGGAAGCAGGTAAGTAAACATGATCTCAGCAAAAGCTGCAGAATACTGCTTCCTCCATTCCTATGGACTCTTCTGAAAATTCACAGCTTTAGACTATGTTACTGCAACTTGTAATGCACAGAAATACTGTAAGAGGGCACGAAAACGTTCCCTCATCATTTGTTACCTCTGTCCCACCGTGCCAATGCTCTGCCCGTGCACTGAACGCAGGACCAGACCCTGTAATTTGCTGCCTCACCAGTGCCAGCCTGACAGATCCAATCCAATGCTTATCTTCAGAGAAGGTGCTACAAGCTGTCCTAGGGGTTTACACAGCCATCGAACAGTTAAACACTTCTAGACCGCATCTGTACTCAACAAGGTCTAACTAAAAATCCCCCGAGTCCTTTCCTCTGACTTCTTTCTGGCCTGAATCAGTAGAGAGAAGAGTAATCAATTAAAAAATGCACTGTGCATTAGTCACCAGCAGCAGAGCACATGCCTGATGTGCATTCAGACCAGTCATAGATGTTACTGGCAAGGCTGCGAGCACGGTGCTCTAAGCAGAGATGCTCACCAGACACTTGAGAAGTTGCTGAATAACAAGAGATAGCAGAGAGAGTTGAGACAAGTGCTGTGCCTGAACCCAGCTGGCTACCCACAGAGCAACCAGAGGAGGAGACAGCCGCCAGGGAAAGCGCTGCTCAATGCAAACCAGGGTGTCCCAACTCTCCCTGCAAAGCATCAGCTCCATGAAACAAAAACCTGACGGATGAGCTGACCACAGCCTTCCAGGCAATGAAGCTGACACGTGTTTAGAAGCCCATCTTCTCCAGCCTCACTCCCATTTCAAGCTCTCCTGGGGGTTCAGACAAGCCACTTTCGAAGAAAACCTCTCCCCCAGAAGAAAATACCGATAGCACATAGCAAGGGACCTGCTGCCCACACTGCAATCTGCTCCTTCACCCTCCCTCTTATTAAAACCAGATTTTTTCACCACCACCACATGTGCTGGTGTCTGTAACAGGAAAAGGGCAAAACCTGCATCCTCAGAGCAATCTTTTTCTGGAGACTCATCCTTTAACCAGCCAGCCCATGACCCTCACTTACATGAGGGAGGCAGTTGCCAAAATGCCATCTTGACTGAAGAGTTTAAATGCTACTTAATTCAGTGCAGGCTCACTAAACATTAAGGATGCATTTTACACCACTAGAGCAATACGCTGCTAACACCGTGCAAAGAGACATCAAGAAAATCAACGGGAAATCGTAACTCCTGTTTCTGAGCCAGTCAATGCATGGGTTGTAGGCACAGGGGTCTCTACAACCACAAACAGAATAAAAAGCAATGATGTGGCTGCCTTCCAAATGACCAATACCCATTTACAGCCAGAAATAAAGATTCAGCTTTCACTTCCATGCACACAGTGGAATAAAGGTGCAGTGAATCTATACTGTGGTGTGACTAAAACACAGTAAAATTCACTATACCCAGAATCTTGTGACCTCTATAAATCCATCACGTGGATGAAAGGGATTTTCTTTCCCCAAGGACTTTTTTCCTTTTGCAATGAACTCAATTGGAAGAATCAGAACGTCTCTGAAATTGGAAAAACCAGAAAATTTTAGTCTTTTTTTCCTTCTTAAAAGAAGAGAGTCCCTTAAAGCCATGTGATTCTGATTCAGGAAAGTACCTCAACAGAGACATCAGTGAAAGCAAACCCCAAGTGTGTTTTCTGGAGCCCTCCTGAAGCAGGGGCTGAGAGTTCAACTCTGATCTCATCGAGGCTGCGATGAATCTGGCCGTAAATTCACAGGAAATGAATGTTTGGACAAATGAACGCAGAGAATCTATAAATTACCTGAATCCCTGCGCAGAGCAGTTAAGTCTGCATGGGACTGAGAGCTCAGAGTGAGTTTGGACAAGAAGCGCTCTTCGGAAGCCAATGTTATTTCTTTGGAGTATTAATATTTCTGTGCTTTAGTTGCTCAACACAGATCCAGTCTGCCCGCCTGCCAGATCTCCCAGCCTATCCCAGAATACAAACTTTGAAAAGGGAAGGAAAGGACAGGAAAGAACAATTCTGTTTGAGCCATGTTTGCAGTTTCCAGGTGACTTCTGTCCGTTTGCCTCTCACTTTTCATGTGCTGCAGCTGGCAGATGGGATGGATGCGTTATTTCACACAGGGGAAAAAAGAACCCAGGCTCCTTTCTCTCTCTCACTCTGTCTCCTTCAAACATGGGCTGACTCCAAATGTAGCTCTCTGCTCCAAACACCATCCCCAGCCAGTCCCAGCTGGGGAATGTCAGACAGTTTGCTGCAAAGAGTTGCTCCTTCTCACAGGACCAGACTTCAAACAAAACCATCCCGGCTGAGTTTTCCTACACACAGCGCACGATACGAACACACCGCCAGCCAAACCTTTCACTAGTTTGATTACATTTTCTTTTTCGTTCTTTCAGGAAGAGCTGAAACATGGTTTAACTCTTCCTGGTATTCTTTTGATCCTTTCTGCCCATCTGCCTTTGTTCCCCAGCTCATCACAGGGTGTTTTACAGAAAAAAGCCCAGTGACCTTACGATTTTACCACTCCCCTTCAGCAGTGACTGGAAACAGGCTGGATTTTTCCCAACTTAGATCCTTGGTTTACACTTCACCGGCTTCAAAGGTGTCAGATCAGATTCCAGTACCAATTGCTGGAACCAAGCTTTAATGCACAAATTATCGGTGGTTCTGCAACCAATTTGCTTCCAAGGTGTCTTTTCCTCTCCCCACTCCTTAGGTATCACAGCCTGGACACAGCTTTCCCTGTCCCACTTCAGCTAGGGCTACCTCAAAAGCCTGTGATGACGGGGCTTCACTGGGAGATTGTGCAATTAGAGCCCTGAGCAGAAGCCAAGTCTCGTAGTTTCTATTCCAAATTCTGGCACTGACTCATCTTCCTTGGGCAAGTTTCTTAACCCCTCTCTACCTCTGGTTTACTGAGCTGTATATAGGAATGTAAACCCAAACTAGGACAAAGTCCTCAGTGAAGGTAGTCCTGCAAAGAACTTGGAGTGAAAGCAGCTCAAGTACAAAAGAAGTCACAGGAATTAAGGAACCCATCCAAGTTCATCTGGGTTTGTTCATAAATATGGGAGGATCTGGCTAGAACAGTTGAACCTCCCAGTTCATACTCAACCTTGTTCCCAGAG
This sequence comes from Phoeniculus purpureus, assembly GCA_028565055.1. NCBI lineage: Eukaryota > Metazoa > Chordata > Aves > Bucerotiformes > Phoeniculidae > Phoeniculus > Phoeniculus purpureus. The sequence goes on from JAOXOE010000745.1 coordinate 13,280,636, forward strand.
ACACCCCATCTGCAGGAATGCTTCACCCTCAAGTCAGCACCAGCTACAGCTGAGAGAGGAGGGCTGAGGGAAGGTACCCCCAGCCAGCACTGCTTAACCGCCCCTGCACCCCAGTTCAGACCCCAAGGCAGCACAGCCTGGTTGTCCTTGCACTTTACACTGCTTATGACTAGACCCCTCAGGATTCCAGGAAATTTGGATTAACCTCAGCCAGGTCTTCGCTGAGGGCCATGTCTTCCGGGCTGCTGAGAGACAGCAAAACAAGCAGAACGTTCCAGTGAAGCCAAAGTGTGTTTGGGTTTGCTGTAAGCCGGGAGGGAGCTGAAGGGGGGTGGCAGGAAAACAACAGGTGGCACAAAGTCAAAGGCTTGCAGCATTTCCAGGAATCTCAGCTTGTATTTTAGAGGTAAAGTTACACTTTAATCCTGGTGGGTTTCCTCATTCAGAGTGTCTTAGTGAAGATTTATTTGATAAACACCCCATGAAACATTTTCCACCAGATCTATGAGGAGAATTCACCTTCCTCTTGGCAGCAGGGCCATCCTTGGGAGAACGCTAATCAGTTTAATTTAGACTGTGGCTTCAAACCACTCATGTGAAATCAATGCAGGGAGCAGTGCAAACACGCTGCTTTGTTGTTGGAGCCACATTCACTTCCCCTCAGCAGCTGCCCATGAGAGAGTTGACAGCGGAAAAATCAAAGCAAGCAGCCCCTCAGATGGGAGAGTACCAGGGGCTTTGCTTGGACTGACTGAAACACAACCTACAGAACCTCCTGGCACAGACAAAGCTTGAATTAAGGCTGCCTTGGCTGTGGGGAGCGTGCAGCGCCGGTGCTTGGTGTGAAGTGAGGCTGAAGGTGAGGAGAAGCCACATGCCTGGCCTTCATGTCGTGTCAGCTTACAGAGCCGGCTGGGCTCACCAGAGGGGAGAAAAGCAAGCGGTAATACAGCAAACCTATTAAACCAGCACCTGTTCTAGGCATCAAAAACAAAATCAGGCTTCAAAAGAGAGGCTCTGCACCTCGGGTAGGGTTCTGTTCATATGCCAGCACATTTTCAAATTAGCATATGAGGGAGATCACAAGACTAGAAACAGAGAGATTAAGAAGTTCAGGGTTTTGTTAACATTTCCATACTGGGAAAGCACTGAGGAAACTAAATGCTGGAGCCAGAGAGAGTTACGGGGTTTGCTACTGAAGGACAGGCAAGGTTCAGTGTCAGAGACCAGCCACGCAAAGGACATCAAAGGCACCCTTAACAGGAGATGGATCACATGCACTGTGACTAACTGATGTCTGAATTACCTGCCCTCCTATTCCCCTGCCTTCTCAATTCTGAGAAGACAGATCTACAGATCTAACGTTGGTCCTCCTAAACACACTAAAGAAGGTTCAATACATGTGTTGCTAAGCTCTCCTCAGATTTTAGCCCATCACTCACTATACACACTAAGAAGAAAAGAGATAACATAATCTATGAATTTAAGTTCTTGGGTATTGGACAAGGGGCAATGGGTGTAAGCTGAAACATAGGAACTTCCTCACAGGGTGACAGAGCACTGGAACGGGCTGCCCAGGGGGGTTGTGGAATCTCCTTCTCCGAAGATGTTTAAAACCCACCTGGGTATGTTCCTGTGTGACTTGGTCTAGGTGATCCTGCTGTGGCAGAGGGATTGGACTAGATGATCTTTCAAGGTCCCTCCAATCCCTGATATTCTGTGAATCATAGTTTCAGAGTAAATGCAATTCCTTGTAGAATGAAAATGTCCATTTTTCCTGACAGGGGTGAAGGGGAACACATCTAGAAGAGATCTTTGTGATCACAACAGCAGCAACAGAAGTGTTTCTGTTTGTTGTGGTCACCTTATTACGATCAACAGCCACAGATCTGTCCCATGTGTTTGGAAAGAAGGAAAAGACGAGACTGTCATCAGGACCTGGACACATCAGCTTTGACACAAGTTCAGAGCTTATCAGTGCAGAACTTCTTACAAGATTTTAACACTTTTTTTTACTTACTCAAAAGACTACTATTATGGAAAAACTCCTCCTCTGTAATCTGTGAAAGGTCTGCTTTGGACCAGCAAAGCTATTGCTGCAGCAGATGATGCAGGTCACATGCTGGAAACTTGTGGCATCTCACTCTCCAGTTCTTCACCTGAGAACTTTCCCAGAAGACTGTACCCAAAATGTAAAACTCCTTGCACTTCCCAATTGCTCCAGAAAAGCCCCATTGCTGCCTGACACTTCACACTGTCACTTCAGCCTTGCCAGGATAAGCCATGAGGCTCAAGATTCCACACCACTGTAAGACTGTGCACTTTTATCCAACACATTTGTTTGTGGGAACAGCCCTGCTGCCCTTTCAGAGTAAGGCTCATGGGTTATTGTCTGGGCAGGCAGCAAGAAAGCATGGAACCAGCCTCCACTTTTCTCAGATGCTCTGAATCGCTGCTTCCCTGAGGAATTCTGGTGGATACCCAGGCTGCCGCAGATACAGCTCTGTTTGTTCAGGTGCTGGCTGCGCACACAAAAACAGAGCAGTGGCAGGACAAGCAGCCACTGCGTTTTAGGGTCAACCAAAACAACCACCAACCCAACAACAACATACAAAACCACCACCCAACACATCTCCAGTAAAACGCCAGCATCATTTTTAAGTTTCCTAACTTTCACTTAAAGGCTTACGTGCTCTGCTTAAGGCTGTATGGCAGGATCTTCCCCCTTCCCAGCACTCCTTCAGCTAAAGGTCTGTTTTCTTGAAACAATCATTTTACACTGTTCTTCACTTAGAAGTCACATATAAGCATAAAGCAAGAACAGGCTGACAGAGCTATTTTCCAACTACTTCAAGCTGTGGCGGCAGAAAGTCTAAAGCCTATTCTGCATCTGCTCTACACTGGGGGCTGAAATCAGGGGATATTTCAGGAGAGAATGTTAAACGTGGAACCTGAAGTGACTGCATCTCTGTTACAGGTCATGGATGTTTACAGTCAGAAAGCAGGCTTGGAGATGAGATTCATCCCTTTGGACTTGGGAGCAGCAGCCACCTACATTTGAATCAAGTCAGTGATACTGCAAATGGCTGTTAAAAACTCATTCCCACAAGAGAAATCTTATGAAAATAGTATCACAGCAGTCAACTGGGCCATTCACATGAGATCAGAGTGACTCAAGGGCTATGTTTTCACTATCTATTAAGGGCTACTCTGTGACCACCCACAGGACCAAATTCATCGGCCTCTCATGTTGATGGAACCATGATGCAACTGTGCAGCTGTTGATGGACTGCATCCTTGAGCCCTGGGGTTACCCGATCGTGGGTAGATGTTATCCTCCCACCAGGCACACTCCCAGAGCTCTTTCCCAATGCAGCCACACTGATGAGGCAGAGATCAAGCATACTCTGCATAATCTGACTTTCATAGCAGCTGGACGTAAGGACCTGGAATTGGTAAACACTCATTAAGGGCTTTTGTTGGGTTCAGTATGAACTGCATGAAGGAATGTCTTTCTTCTAATGTAACCAAACCCATCACATCCAATGAGCTGCATGTTCAGTTCCATCACAGAGCAAAATGCACAGGACTGGCAGGATTAGAAGTTAGTCATCTTCAAAACAGAAACTGTCTTATTTCTTCAGCTGATTACACAACCTGTTAGGACATCAAAGCAAATTAAGATTCCTGAAGACAAGATGGGAACAGTCCCCCCTGCCATCAGCAACAGAGTGGTAGCAACAGAGTGGTTCCAAGAGGATCAGAGTTCCTGCTCTCTTCTGGTTACATGTGGTGTCTTGCGAAGACTGGACTCCAGAGGCTTTTTAAATTATGTATTCACCAACAGCACAGATCCAGCAGAAAGGCTGGGCACAGCATCTTTCACTATCATAGCTTCTCTGTAATGAGCCTGCCTCAACTTCTATGAGCTAAATACCAGAGCACAACCTTATCTCCCCATGTGCAGCTCTACCTCAAGACATCTCATGATCTTCAGAGTCACTGTGTCCATCCCTCAATGCACCTGATAAAGTTTGGTCCAGGAATCTTTAGCAGGAGCTGCCCAATTTCCAACAGAGTGTTTAGCCAGTTGTCCAGCGCAAGAGAGGGAGAAGACCTCTAAGTCACTGAGTATAATCAGTGCTGGCATTGGAACAGCCAGTTTGTGAGGGCTGATGGCTGTGCTAGTCATTCATCCCCTTCTCCAGTTCTTCATCCAAACCACTGCCCTTATCACTCTCCAACTTCTCACATTCCCTGACCTCAGTGAGGGGCAAGTATTGAAAAAGGCTGCAAAGGAGAGGCGAGGCCCTGCTGAGTGCTGAACTCTGCTAAGGAGGGGACTTGTCCTATGGGAATAGAAGGAAGAGTCATATAAGGTAAATGGCAGTTTTCATACAGGAATGCAGGAAACCACATGGCTCTGCACCAGCTGTCTGAACAAGGTTGTGGGGCTCAGCAGAGCCTCTCTGAAGGGCAGGCTGCATCAGTATTTGAAAAAGATCATTCTGTTGCTGGCAGATGACAGTCAGGTCAGTGTTTTTGTGTTCTACATTTTATGCCTTTGGTCTATCCCCTCTCCTGCTTTGCCACTGACTTATCTTCTCATACTTTTACCTCAAAGGTTTTCGTCTGCTACTGATACCTGCCAGTTAGGCTCAATTTTCTATCACAAATTAAATGCATAAGCCAGTCCTTTAAGCCAAGAAAGACTTCAGCTTTGCTCCCATGAGTTCCTGCTCTCCATAGTCCAGCACAACAGGCTGTTTCATGTCAGGGGTACTGCCAAGCCCCAATGCATCTCTGGACTCGAAGACAAGTCAGGTTTGTAACGAGGAGGAACAGACAGTAGGAATCAGATCCAGCCTAGACATCAATGTACCCAGCCAGAGCAGAGGCTGGAGCAGCTTCCCTGACCTGCTCCTAAGCAGCTTCTTTTCATTTTCATCACAGGCAAGTGATTTGCTTCTGATCAGTAAGGGCAACATTTACATTTGAAAGCCAATAGGGTCCAGGATCACAGTGCACACAGGCACTTTTTATCCTTAAATCCTGATGCTGATTTTAGTTTCTTTGTGCAATAAATGATCAAAGTAAGGAACCACCAGCACAGCCACTCACAAAACACATGCACTCACTAGACTTGCTTGTGCTTTTGTCTTTCCCGAGGAGCAAGGAGGGGAAAACACACAAGCAGTGAAGGAATTTAAGTGCAAACCCAATGTAATGACTCTCCCAATGTAATGATGCTGTGACATTAATCTAAACTGTAATTGTGAGCAGACTTCTTGCTAACATGCTGTTTGTGCCTGAAGGCCATGATGTGACACAGCTCTTCCCAGCTCTGACAGGAGCACAATGAAAGCAGGTGGGTTTAAGTACACAAGAGCTTTGTGACTGATGCTAAAGCAGGCAAAGAAAGGACCACAGCTGAACACCTCTGCTCTCAAAGACTCCGAGAACTCACATCAGAAGTTGATAAAAGACACATCTCTTGAAGGCAGCAGTTGAAGAAACACATTTTTGACTGGCCAAACTGCTGTTAGCACTTCAGAGATGTAGATAGGCTGGCTAGTTAGTCTGTCCCAATGCAACACACTTGTGCTCTGTTGACAGGGCTTATCTGTCTTGTCAGCAAGGTCACTAGCACATGGGTAGCCTCGGGGCTGACTTCACTGCAAGCTCTACTTGGCTGACAGTGCTCAGCCTGCATGAAGGAATAGCTCCTATGTGGGAAAGCAAGAGTCAAGCAAAGAAAAGAGCTCTGAGTAAGTTTAGGTACCCCCTGGTGTTAATAAAGCTTGCCAAGTCATGGCTTCAGGAAACTGCACAAGGTATTGGAAGATTCAGGGAAGATTCAGGGAAGAGAAGATTCTCTTAGCAAAACTACTGTTTGCTAAGCTGGATGGTATAAAACACTACCTGCTTACACTTCCCTAGAGCAGATCTTGTACCATCAGTGGGGAGTATTTATCTCCATTTAACCAGTAAGTTCTTCAAACTTCTTTAATAAGACTATTTACTTCTTCAGTTCCTATTGCTTTGAATAGATGACAGCTGACTCAGGAGGGAAAAGACCTTCAGTAAGACCACCAGAAAGTGATCCTTTGCCAGGGCACCTGAAAATTACAGAAACTGCAGTTCCTTTCCTGGTTGATCATACTAACCATCCCTTGGTTCAACAACTGCTTCCACACTCTGTCTTCTGCAGTACATGGACCGGTCAGAAGACACTCTAAACACAATTATTCTTTGTTTTGCCACTAACTGTCAATTTTCCCCTCTCCCCAGTTTGTTTTCCTCTGCTCAGATCTGACCACTAAACAGTTGTCTCTTCACTCGTACACCCCTGCAGTCCTGCTTCATTTATCCAGCTGCCTTTGCTATTTTCCCTGATGGGCGACTGAACATTAAATGGTCTGACAGGCACAACACCTACTCACCAAACCACTTAGTCCCCAATCAATATTCATGTGGAATTCCTGTTAACAAGCCAGAGTTATGCACACACTTGGAAGGGAGGGTGGTCTCTTAAGTGATCACTTCATCTGAAGGTATGAGTGATCACTTTGTCATTACCGTAACCAGCAATCAGATCTTCCACCACCCCAAATACCCCAGCAGGGCTGGTTTTGCATGAGTAAGGTCATAACTTCTAATGTGCTTTCTATTGTCCATCTCTGCAATTCATCAATGACTTTAACAGTAATTTAAAAATACAAAAATCCAACAGCCAGCTTTTATTGAGTTAAAAATGAGCCTTCTGGATTTTTTGCTGATCTCTTCCAAACTAGACATCGCAGGATCATGTCTATGCGGACACTGCTTACACCAGTGTTTCTTTACCTTATTTCTAGCAGTGCCATTAGAAGCTAAGCATCATGCAGAGCAGAGGGTAAATGTGCAAAACTGATGGTTTATTTGCTGGGCATTGAACCATGTGGGCAGGATTCGTTTTTTAAAACACCTCTGCTCAAGCAGATTTAGCTTTTTTATATGTAGAGGAACTAAAAGATGCTGTTTGCTCTCAAGCCCTGCAGAACACCTGAAGGTAAGCAAAATGCAGAGATCTTGGAAGTGCTTTATGACACCACAGTTTAAAAATAGAGATCACAATTCTACCCCAAGCCCTGTTCTTACTCCTCACTACGCACCTGTGTAATGCTCTGAGCAAGCATCACTGGTCTACCAACCAGGATAAACTGATGACTGATAATCACAGAATTGTTTTGGTTGGAAAAGACCTTTAAGATTATAAAATCCAACTCTGAACATAAGTTAATTGGGCAATTTCAGCAGGGAGGAAAGCACAGAAACAAGCGCATACTGTTAGTTCCCTCATTTCGTGCAAACTCAATCAGCCCAGCTTTCAGAGACAGAAACAGGTAGAGAATTCTACCCAGAAAAGACTAACTTAGATTATATGATGTCTGCAACTCTGCAGCATCACAGAACATCAGGGATTGGAAGGGACCTCAAAAGATCATCTAGTCCAATCCCCCTGCCAGAGTAGGATCGCCTAGACCAAGTCGCACAGGAACATATCCAGGCAGTTTTTAAACGTCTCCAGGAGACCCCACAACCCCGCTGGTGCAGCCTGTTCCAGTGCTCCGTCACCCTCATTGTGAAGTTCCTTCTCACATTCATATGGAACCTATGTTCCACCTTACACCCATTGCCCCTTGTCCTATCACTAGATGACATTAGCGCACTCCTGAGCTAACCAGATTGCCATTACCAGCAGTTTCTTGGCAGGAAACCCCAATATGTTAAAAAAGCCTTTCTATTTAGCAATTTATTTATGTTTGAAAACTGCTCAGCCTGTGAATATTAACAAAGGAATTGCCTTTGCAGACATGTGCTTTATTTGCCACATGCCATTAAGTGAGACAGTCGATCTGCCACAGATATTAATAGGAGCAAACTGGGGCTATTCTAAGGCTCAAATATGAGGCTATTTTATGTAGTGACCTTAACAGAAGATCACAGCCACAAATGACTCTGCTAACACCTAATCTGGGGTTGGTCTGCAGTGGAACAGAAGTTGGGAACCATCTTGTACATTGTATAAGACAGATGCCTGCCCTAGGAGGATGCACCAGAAGATACTTTACATTCATAGGTTACATCTGGTCTTGGGCAATACCTGGTGGTTTTCTGCCCAGAGGAAACAAAACTACCCAAAAGGAATTTATGTGGTCTTGAGGCCTACTGAATACATGGGACACACACAAATACTGCTCTAGTATTCCAACTCCTAATCTTATTCTCCATCCCACAAGACCACTCATGTCCTCTCCTTTGTCCAGAACAAATATGAACCCAACATGGTTTGCTAAGCAGTGTAGATGCCAAAGCAGATCCAGCCTAGCTCAGAGCAATTCTCTACTCAGTAACTCTCTAACTCAGAAAACTGTTATTCTCACGACACATCACAAAGTAGCCTCAAGGAACAACTGGTATTCCATGAGCTGCCACCAGTTTTCACTGTCTGTCCTCTGCCCAGTTTCTACTCAGTGCTGTAGGTGCCCAGATGGCTTTCTGATGCTCTTTCGTTGAGTCTGAGCACTATGTGCTTCACTGCTGTTGCTCTTCTAGAAGAAATAATTACTCATTTCCCTGGAACAGCCTCAGATCCTTTGCCATTTTCATGCGCTCACGTTGTATCTGAAAGCTCAAGGAGGACATGCAAATGATTAGAACAGTTCCAACAGCCCAAAAGAGAAGTCAAAACAGCGTCTCTGCTGGGCCTTAGGAGCGCATGATTAACGAGAATTTCCTCCACTGGGAAAGGCTCTTGCAGTCTTTGGCCTCAAAAACTAGCAGACTTCACACACCAGAGCCTTACTATGAACTCTGAGAAAAACAAACAGGAGAGGTGGGTTGTAGAATATCTTATGCCTGTACACTGCTTGCATACTGAGCCGCCTGACTGCCAGCATTCTTTCTGGTCACCTTTCAACATCACCATGTTCCTGTTCAAAAATAGGAACTGAGTAGTGTAGCCTGTAGTGCATGGACCAAATGCTCAGAAAGCAGCTTTCTCTCCCCAACCTCTGAAGGAATTGCCTGAAAGAGTTGGTCCCTGCAGATATTACACCACATAACAACTGATGCAAGCAGGGCTAGGGGTGAAGCTGCTCCCACTGATTGATCTGTGGCTGCATCTGCCACTTAGCAGAGAAAGTTTTCCTTTGTGCAAGCAGTTAGGCAGCATGGCAGGCAGTGTGGTTTCCTGAGCTGCCCGAGATTGGTCCTGCACACAAGCAGAGCCTGCTGACTTCAACCAGACCCTGCACGTGGCTGCATCTGACTCATCTGTGCTTTGAGCTTATGAGTGCAAAACCACTTGCTGTGATCCAGATGGTATTAACTGAGTATTCCCCTTATTTCTAATTGTTAGATCATCCTTTTTTAACTCCAGTGAAGCTGACTTGCAGACTTAAGTCTCCTGGGGGTCAAGGCAGTTGTTTTGTTTGTACAGCAATTAGCACAGCAGGACCCCAGGTCAAAAATGGCTTCCAAGCCTTCATCTACACTATAGTGATAGCTCACATCTTGAGCCTCATTTAAGCCCAAACTTTACAATTATCAATGCTGCTTACAGAGAGGTTTATACTCTGGCTTAATGAGGAACATGAAGTGAGCTTACACCTCACGTGGAGACCAGCTCAGGTTTGAGCTGTGCACTGCAAACAGCACAGATGCAGCAGTTATGAGCTCTTTCCTCTGACAGGTCACCCAGAGAGGCTGCCATGGGCAGGAGCTGAGGCTGCAGTTCTAATACTCAGCTGTGTCTGTCAGAAAGGCAAAGATGACCCAGAGTCACACATCACAACACCACCTCAGCTCCAGGGGACGGATGTGGAAGTGAAGACATATTTGCTAGACCACACTTGGATCAGCAGAGTACAGTGACTGTAGGCACTGTTTCAGGTAACACAGCACAACATGTTGATGTTGCTTTCACAAAGCAAGCACCGGGCAACAGCACCAGGAGGAGGATCAATAGTATGATTCCAATTCTGTCACATTAGGCATCTCCAAGGCCAGTCAACTCTAATCAAGTACAAAGGCTAACAAGATACAATGAAAATGAAACCCAAAGCCAGACAACAGCAAGGGTTGCCCTACTAACAATGTGATAAACCAGAACTAATGAAATCCCCAACACTCAGTGGGGAAAAGCTCTCCAAGAAACCATGCAATTCTAGTGGAACATTACTACTGGTTGCAGTCTCTAACCTATTTTACCCCTGATATCCAAACAGTACCAGAGTACTGTGCCCTTCTTTTCATGAGGGCCATGCTGCCCTAGTCAGCATCCAAGCTCCCCAGTCCTTTCAAGCAGACCTAGCACATTCCCTGCCACTCCCTGCTTCCAATTCTCATGTATTTAGTTTTCAAGTTTTACATTATGTATCTTGCCTGTAGCACAGTAGATCACTTACCCTTCTCCTATTAGCCCTCTCTGTTTAATTACAGTTTAATGCCAATTGATCTTTACATTAGTGAGCCTGTAAAGAAGATTGATTTTCTTCAAGAGACTTTTATGCTCAGTTTGGCAGCAGACTAGTCCTATTGATTTCACTTTCCCCAGTAAATACATTGCAGTGTCACTGCATCCTCTGTGAATCAGCTAATCCTATTTCACACTCTTTTGCTCCAAAAATCCCTATTCTGACTTCCTTGTTATCTGTGCTCACTCAGAGCAAGATCACAGAGCCAAGGCACCTCATACAGCTTTGACTGTTGCTAACATCCATCTAACTCCTGTGGGTCAGTATCCCCTTTGTAACGGTTTTAAGCCCCCAGCCATTTAGGAACATTGAAAGTTATTTTTTTAAGAGTTTAATCTGTTAACTTCCTTAATTCCTAGCCATCTAAAACAGAGCAAACTCTGTGCCATGTCCTACAATGCTGATTTCAGAGATCTGGTCAGCAAGGTCTCTACTGCATTCACAGCTGTGTGACAGCCTGTGCTGGTGTCCCTGCATTGCTGCATGCTGACTGGATCAGGCCAGAGGACAAGGATACTGTCATCTCATGCAGACACCCCAAAAGCCCTCCAGAATGCATCTCCCCACATGCAGGTAGGTGACAAAGTAGCAGACAGACCCAGAGAAAAGGACTGAGCTTGTGCCCATTCAAAGGTTTGCAGGAAATACAGTAACAGGTCAATGCAGAGCTCACTGGAGCTTGGGTCCTCCTCTCACCTGGCTTGCCAGCAAGGCTATGGGACTCTCCACTCAAGCTGGATATAAACAGTCTCAGTTCTGCTGCAAATAAATGGGTTTTTTTCCATCCTCCCCTTCCCCACTAGATCAGGTAACAGAGCTTTCAAGAGTCAACAGAGTTAACACACTTGAGCTGCAGCAGAACACTGGGAAGGGAAATCCTCAGCCAAGAGTATGTCAGTGAAAACATCCTGCCATCAACTCCCAAATGTCCAAGTCTAGGAACTGTAGTTAAATTAAAAATGCAGTGGGAATTTCAGGCAAGATTCTCCTCTCAGCTACTCTGATATTATTTCGGAATGAATCCAGATTCAGTCTCTCCCTGTCCCAGCTGAATTTCCTGGCTTTTGTTTGCACTCACAGATGTTCGCATTTAATGCCTGTCTTTATTTGGTAACCCCTATGTAGATTATTCTTCCCTCCTGTTCTATTAAAAGCCTTATCAAGTCCCTTATGTTTGCTCTTGTTGAGATGAACGACTTTGGCAGCTTTTTGAGTGTGCAAGGCAAACACACGCTAACTCTTCAAGGAATAATTAAACCAAACTACATTTCATGGCAGTATATTAAGGGCATAGCACATTTGATACTTCTGTGATGCCTGCATCCATCTGCAGCCTGAAACATCCAAGGACTTGCAGAAAGCCATGAGAATCCTCCCTCCAACAGATTCCCACATGCTCACATATATACAGAACTGGCCCATGCTCCGCACATGTGTGGACCAGCAAGTTTTATGTGATGGAGACAGGTATAGGAGAAGCCAAACCAGGCAATACAGAGCAGTTCAGCTAATTAAAAAAGCTGTAATACAAAATTTGAGTTTGACACTGTGGCAGACTTCTCGCTCCCAGCACCAAAAAGGAGAAAAAGTCTCTTCTCCAGTTTAGGAGATGAAGTAACTGGTTCAAAAAGGGCCAGTTTGAGTGACGAATGTACAAGCCCTGCTTTTATAATACATTCGCAGCCCTTTGGAAATACTTAACCACATGCGATACACAAAACCTACTTCAGAGGCTTGTGAGGTAAACACACTTCACCCATTTCTAAACACTGGGAGGAAAAAAGGAAACGTATTTATTTTTCTTTAGCAGCAAGAATACACTGTAATGCTGTATACTTAAACCAGTTTGTCAGTGCATGGTCTTCATGATGAGTCTTCACCCTGGGTTTGGTTTGGCAGCCTCTCCAGTCATTACTTCACAGATTTGAAGGCCACAAGAAACCAGTGACACCATATAATCTGATTTCCTTACATCACACGAGGCCAAAGGACTTCACCCAACAATGTGCACATCAAGCCCATTAACCTAGAGTTGAACTAAAGGGGCATCTTTTAGGAAGCCATCCAATTGATTTAAAGACTCCCAAGCATGGAGAAAGCTGCACTTCCTCAGCAAATCATTCCAATGTGAGTTAGTCAGCAGCATCGATTGAAGCAGGTACTTTTAAAGCATCTTGGAGATTATTTTTACCTCTGACAAAAATTAAAAGGAACTGTGAGTAGAAAAGAGTAGCTTTTTCTGACAGGAGCTAAACAAAGAGATCCTTCTTGCAGGGGTATGAAAGCAGCATTACAAACCCCACTATCGCAGTTATTTATGTGTAGCAGCTGAGGAAAGCAATACAGATTTCTGGAAAGTGATACTAAGCAGGTCTGTTTAGAATACCGTCCTTTTATCATGTGGCTTTGTACTTTCCCCTTCCTTCTGCATTGCTCTGAAATTTCAGAGGAGCTGTAAATCTACTACGGCCTTCCACCACTCATTATTCCTCCTTTCCAAACTGCTCAATTCATTTCGGGAATTACAAAAACACTCAACCCCAAAGGTCTAGCAATTTGGTCCTTTGCCAATGGCTACATTAATAGCAAAAATAACAACAGGGGCTTGTGAAACTCAGATCATTTATAGACTTTGTGAGAAAGAAAAGCGATTTGGGGGGTCTAAAACTATATCCTGGATGGTAAGCTGTATGCAAGCTTTCCACCCATAAATCAGGTTCCTGGAGACTTTCTGAATCCAAATGTGTAACACACTGCGTTAATGGACAGCAGATAATGTCGGTTCAAGTGGCAGGCAGATGGCCTCTTGTGTCACGGATTGTACCTTAAACTGGGACCCTGCTCAGAGGAAGCTGCCACCCTGCTCTGTAAGCAGCAGATCATGAGTCCAGGCTTCACATGTGGACACACAAGCAGGAAAAGTCTACGGCTGTAAGCAGGAATCTAACAAGTTGGTTTCACACCAACTGCATGTGACACATCTGACAGGTTTGATAATGGCCCAGACACAAGCCACCACACCCCACCTAGCAGGTGAAGTAGTGACTTATGCACTTACTAGATCCAGCACTGATGACAGCACAAGAACACTTGGGCTCTTCATAAGCTCTGCAGGAACGCGCTATACCCAAGAACCAAATCAAAGGCACCCTATCTCACACAAAAGCTAAACTCACTTCATGCCAGGAGTGCAAAAAAATTTGAAGCTGAAATCCCTAAACTGAATGAAGACACTGAAGAAATTCCTCTGTTTTGCATATCTTAACCTGCCTAATGAAAGAGGAGGCATGGTGCCAGCTCATTTACCTCAGTTCTGTCCTTGATTTAAGTAATAGGAATGTACTTTCAGCCAACAGATCAAGGTCTTCCCAGAGTTAAGTCAGAGAAAAGGGAAAGGCCAATCACAAGGTGGAGTATGGACACGGACTTCTCCAAGGATAAGCAAACCTGAGGCAGATGTGGCAAGCTGCCTGCGGGTCTACACTGCAAGGCCAACCATGCTGGAAGCCACTGCTTGAACAGCTCAAGCACTTCACTGCAGTTATATTAGCTATAACCACTTCCCCTTCCCAGGAACTTGGGAGGTATCATGCATAGCTCAGCAAAATTCCTTCCCAGTGTGCGTTACAAGCAGACACATGCAAAAATAATTTCAGAAATCCACGCTGTTATGGTACTAAGAAGTTTGATATTATAATGTCTTTATTCCCTTCAGCGGTGTCCTCAACCTGAGATCCTCAGTGGCAGATACACAAGGGCCTCTCAGGTGTCTGACACATCTGCAGGCACCTCAACTACCAACCTCAGGAACTTCAAAGCTTCTGCAGATCTAACCTTACAACCACCAGTCACACTCTTGGGAGGAAAAGAAAAAAAGTTGAAAGAGACCATAAAAACAGGTCTGGAATGAGTTCCTTTAAGATTAAGATGTGAATAGTCTCTGGCTTTAAAAGAAATGATCAGAACAGGACCAGGGGAACAAAAAAGAAAAATAGACCAATAAAAAAGGTAATACTACACACTCCATTACTAGCAGAAGTATGACAAAACGACTGAAACCTAAAGGCAGATGAGAAGCAAATATTTTATTCAATATGCAACTAACCTGGAGAGTTTACTGACATAACTGATCATAAACACATAAATTGAGCCCAACCTCACACAACTCCAGAAAATGTTTAATTAAGGTGTCAACAAGCCTGATAACAAAATCAGAAGAGTCAGCAGAAGTGGGTGTGACACACGTGAAACTCATCCAGTAGCAGTTAAACCCACCCCACAATCAGCCCAAAGTGAAAACGCAGCAGTGACTTACAGGTAGAGAGCGCGTACGCTGGGAGCAGCAGGTCCCAGAGAGGGAATGGTGGTCAGCTCGTTGTTGTTCAGTCGCCTGCAACAAACAGAAATTCACTGTTGAAGAAAGCAGCCTCCAACCAATCCCACTGGAGCAGAGGACAGCCATGGCACTTCCTGATCCAACCCCCACCAAGGACTCTCCAGGAACACTGACATTTTGGCAGAGAACTCCATCCAAAGGAGTTTGTCTGGATCTCTCTGACAGTCCCACCTTATCCTCCCAACCGCATCATCATCATAAATGACAGCCACCATAATCTGGTCCCTCATTAACTTTATAAAAACAAAGACTTTCTTCCCTTCTACCCACTCCCTTAAATAAAAGGCCACCAAGGAAGGCACTGTTTTGCCACATCCCACAGAGTATCCAGTCATTACAGAGCTGAGCCTGGGACAGGAGACTTTGCATCCACTGACATGAGTCCATGGATTCAGCTCCCCCCCCCAAGGAATAGCTGGCATACCAGGACATGGGTGCCATGGCAATGGGGAACAGCTCTGGAGATCCCAAAAGGGCAGCCCCACAAAGCAACCACCACACACACACAGGCACTGGGCACAACAATAATGCCACCAAAACCAGGTGACCTGCTCCACACAGCCCCCCGGTGCTGATAGCAATTGCAGACAGACCCTGCTCCTGGAAAACCCAGTACAAAAACGTCCCGGCAGTGGCCTGATGTTTGAAGTGTTTTTCTGACTGAAAACAGATCCTTGCCATGTGACCAGCTCTTCCTTGGTTTAAAGAGCCCTTGTTTGTATGGTGAATTAGTCAATTAATTACTGTAACAGTCACTTGTCTGGCTGCTTGAAAATTACCTAATTCCTAAGCCCTCTCACCCGCTCCCCGCCCCCACCCCATCCCACCACCACATGCTGAAGCAATTAAAGCCAAGCCCCTGCCAGGCTGGGCAGCACATGGCAGCTCCCCAGGATCCCCCAGCCACCACCAATCGGCCACTGCTCGAGGCAGAGCCTTGCTGGGTCTCTCTCCACTGCCTGGGTTTGAAAAGTTCCCCTTCTGCAGCGGCTCCACAAGGGGATCCCAAAGAGACCACAAGTGGGGAGAAATGGCACGTCCCATAGCGGTCACAGGAGCACAGCACAGTTGGGATATGCTAAGCTACGGGCACAAACCTAAATTACAGAAAACTAGTTTTGGGGTTTTTTTATATTCTTTAAAACTATTTTGGCAAGTGAGAGAGATATATATCCCTGAACCTCCTCCTGACTCCCCTCTGAGAGCAGGCAAGATACTTGATTTCACAAGGAGTTCCATGCACTGCTGGGATAAAAGCTTTCCTGAGCCTTGGCTGCGCCTCTGACATTACACCTACACCTTAAAATGTAAAGGGGGAAAAAAACTACCCAACACACAGGTGCACTGCAATGCAGCAAGGAGCTCCACTTTGCAATCAAAAGCATAGTGCTGCTCATGTTATAGCAAAGGCTTTCAGAGGTACAAAACAAGCCAGAAAGAGGATTAAAAGGTTTGTATTTGTGCCATGTTTTCACCATCATGCAACAGAACATCTTTCTGAAAGACATGGGGAAAGAAGTAGTAGACAAGCCATCTGCCAGCCTGGGTCAGCCCTGGTTAAGTGGCTCTGACATCAACCGGCATTGAACTACTAGTCAAACCCTCCTCTGCCTTAAGTGTGATTTTCACATATCAGCCTCCTGTCAGGTCAGGAGTCAGTCACAACTGGGTAGTTCCCACCTCATTTTCTCTCTTGGCTCACAAGCATCAACTGTCAGCACAGAGGAGACAGCCAACCTCAGTATTTGTCTGGGATTTCCCTCTTATCTTCCCCGACATGAAGGGACAACAACAACAAAAAATAAAAGGAAAACCTCAAAACACAACAGTTCAAAGATTTAAACTTTCTCCTTTCTCCTCCCCAAGCCCTTCCCTTTGACAAGACAAACCTGCTGCCTCTTGATGCTGAGGCAGAGAAGGAGGGGGGCCACCGGTATAAAATATTTACGGTCCAGTTGCCAGGCTGGTGTCAAGCTGAAATGGAGCCTGCTCAAAAATAGCACAGCTCTCCAGAGCTTTCCGTGAAAGGCACTTTAGAAAATAAAATGTGAGTTGTCTGAAGAGCAATTTTAGCACAGTTACTACTACTTCATTACAAATGAGATTGGAAAACCTGAGAGCTGTGCAACCACCACTTCCATGGATCCCATGATCTGCATGACCCAGTGAAACCCCAGAAAGCACCACAGCAGCATCCTCTCATTCCATTCTTTCTACCAAGGTATGAGAATGGAGACTCCAAGGGGTTGTCATTAGAGGGAGTCACTAGAAAGGATGAGAGGAAAGGATGAGAGGAAGCACTGCTCTCCTGAAGGCAAGTGATATCCCACTCCAGTCCCTTTCACCTGACCCTCCGTTGGCACAAAGCTGCTGATTTCAGAACATGCGGGATCATTAGGTTTCATACCACTTTGAGCCACTACATTCCATCCCACAGACATAAAACTTAAGGAAAAAAGCTTCAACAAAACAACCCAACCACAAACCACGTCTAAACCCAAAGAAAGGGAAAAGCATAGGGTAAATGCAGCCATTACTTTATTACCATCTCACTAAAGCCAAACATAGCACCCAAGATAAGCTATGAAGTCTCTCTTTCAGTTTGCCAGCATTTTCTTAATAATTAAGAGAAAAACAGGGGTTTTTTTTAACCTTACCACACTAATTAATCACACAGAGACACAGAGAATTTTGAGCCTCATCCATAATGCTCAGGAACCACAGCCCCATGTTTGAAGCATCTGAGGAGGTTTCAGGTCTTATCAATGTATATATTATTTGGGGCAGTCTCATTCCCTCGGGGTGACTCTGTTTGCCCGGCACAGTGAGCACAGCAAAACACCAACTTGCTCTCAAGGCATGCCACAGCATGATGCTTATTTCATAAGTGTTTGTAAAGTGCTTAAGAAGAAAAAACATCAGAAAGGAGATGCTCTGGCAGCACAGATGTGGTTCACTTTGTGAAATGCAGTTTATTTCAGTGGTCTGTGGTTTAGCTCTTATTCAAAAGCAACCAAGATTGGTAGATAGGGCTTTTAATAGAGCTTCTCCCTCACACTTTGCAGTGCCTGCCTTCCAGGCTCTGCTCCAGACCTCTGCCTCCCTTTCAGTCTCCCATTTCTCCCCCTCCCTCCCACTCACACCTCTGCTCCCTAACCCGGTGCCTTTCTGACACAGCAAGCGGCAGCTCTTATCACACTATTACTTTGCAGGCTGCACTACTTACCTCCCCTGAACCCTGACGTCTTTTTTTAGTGGCTGACTGTTCAGCGCAGTACTTGTCCTGCTCCTGACACACTCTGCGAAGGGAGCTCCCTGCCTGAAGAACCTGACCCACACAAGGTCCCAGCCCCTCTGCTTCCTGAAGTCACAGGCCTTCAGGGCTTCCACAAGTAAAAGCTATTGCTAAGCCACAATCATGTCAGGATAATTCTGAAGTATCATGGGATCAGGGTTGCAATTCTCTTCTTTAAGCACAGAGTAATTTAAGGCTTTCCACAGTTTAAAGAAAACTTGAGCAAACAGAACCCAGAGGCAGCATTCGGCTGACCTGCATCACTTTCTCTCCCCTCCTTGCCTGCTCTCTAGGATGAGCTGGTTTCAGAGCACTGCTGTCACTCCTGCTCATTTAATCGTGATCTTTACCAAAGTCCCTACTAATAGTGTAAGCAGAGGAGCCAAAGGCAATCAGGCCAGGAGAGGGATGCTATGTTAATCCCCATGGTCCAATCCCACAGGCATCAGCCAGGCATAACGCCCACCACAGCAAAGCCTTCTGTCTGTTTAAAAAAAAAAATCCCAGGATCTGGCCCTTCCATGAGTCAGAGCCAACAACTTAATGAAAACAGACAGAGGACAAGAGCAAAAATGCACGATGTACACAGAGCACAGTATTGTTTCGGAAAGGAAATGTTTTTTCAGTTTCCCATGAGGCATCAGTAGCTCTTCAAACACAGCCCAAACCTCAACTATGCCAGCGATTCAACATTCAAATGCGAGCTCATTACCTCAACCCACCGCTCGCAATTTCAGTCACTTTCGGTTTTCCAAACCCAAAAGCCAAGCTCCAGGAATCACTGACTAGCTGACAAGCACAGCTCTTCTGCAACCCTGGTTTTACACAAGAGCTAGGAAATCTCCAACAAGCTTTCTTCTAACCAAAAAGGGGGAGCTGGCGCAGCAACTGAGACCATCACCAGCAACTTCTTCCCTCCCCCTGCACACTCCTCCGCCAAAGCAGAAGACAGCTCTGCTCTTTTAGCCTCTCCTAGCTGACTTCAAAACAGAATTTGTCCTGGTTCCAAAAGGAGCATGAATGTCTGAGAGAGGAGGAGACACAGTTAAGTGCTTTGTTATCCACTACACTACACCTTTGTTTCCTGGGAGATCTGGGTTAGGTTGGCATCAGGTATCAGAATCCAGGCTGTTCTGCCTTGCTTCAGGGTTATCCTTTCAGCAAGGAGCTTTGTCTGTGTGTTCAGGTGTGTTAACTGAACTGCTTCCTCAGAGGATTGCACAAGAGCCAGAGAGGCAAACTCCGATGATTTCCTGTAACAGCTCTGCTGTTCTAATTGGGTTGTTATGTTTTGCTCATTGATTAGTTTATAAACACCCGCACAGGTACAGTACAGAGGAAAAATAACCTCCACACCAAGACTAATCAGCTCATTCAAGTTATCTAAAAGAAGGTCCTTTCTTAGGAAATTATAGTATTTCCTCCTGACCCACAAAAGCAGCCCTGGCAAAATACAATTAAAACCTCTGAAAGAATACTTACACCTCCTGCAAGTTCAACAGCCCTGCAAAGGCAGAAGGATCAATCTCCGTCAACTTGTTGTAGCTCAGGTTTCTGTTAAAATAAAAGACAGAGGGATGGATCAGCATCCTGCAGTTACCCTGCTCAGCGAAACACAGTTGTCTTAATTATTCTGGGTTGTACTGGGAGGGAGGGTGTTGTCTTTCTCTAAAACCAGCACTGAAACACTTTTCTGCTGAATATAAGAGTGAATTTCGTTCCATGATCAAGTGTTATCTAGCTCTCCCCAAGCCTTTTCCTCTTTTGGATTAGTGTGGTTTTAATTTGTCCTTATATTACACAATTACATTTATTATTCTTTCCTTGGTTATTCATAACCACAAAACTAATCACGGATGAATAGGATATTTCCTGACAAATTAAAGTCTGAACTGAAGCAATCAAACAAACCTTCTGCTAAATGTTTTATAACCATATTCACGCGTAGTACTTTTGCATCTCGCCGTGTTAAGTACACAACACACACAGGTGTTGATGTACATGTACTATGCATAAAGAAAATATATTCAGCGTTTTCTGATAAGATTATTAGTTCACTACCTTTTTTTTAAGTCTAGGATTATGGCTTTCAGTCAATACACACTCTGGACCTCAACCACCCCACAAAAAGTCACAGAATTCCATGAATCACTAAATTACTGAGGCTGGGCCTGCATCAGGAATGGTGTGGCCAGCAGGAGCAGGGAGGTCATTCTGCCCCTGTATTCTATACTGGTTAGGCCGCACCTTGAGTACTGTGTCCA
>JAOXOE010000745.1:13301210-13343580 GCA_028565055.1 Phoeniculus purpureus
GTGGTAAGGGTTGGACTTGATGATCTATTAGGTCCCTTCCAACCCTGGTAATACTGTGATACTGTGTGATACTGTGAAAAGACCTCTAAAATCATCCAGCCCAGTCTATGACCCAACATCACCACGTTGGCCAGATCAGGGCACTAAAGGCCACAGCCAGGCATCCTTCAACACCTCTAGGGATGGGGACTCCACCACTGCCCTGGGCAGGCCATTCCATGAGGAAGGGCTTCCTAACATCCGACCTAGCCCTCTCCTGGCAGCTTCAGGCCCTTCTCTCTCATCCTGTAGTTGCCTGGGAGAAGTGCCTGACCCCCATCTGACTACAGCCTCCCTTCAGGGAGTTGTAGAGAGGGAGAAGGCCCCACTGAGTCTCCTCCAGGCTAAGCACCCCCAGCCTCTCCTCATCAGACTTTCCCTCCAGTCCCTTTCCCAGCCTTGCTGCTCCTCTGGGCCTGCTCCAGCACCTCAATCTCTTTCCTAAGGTGAGGGGCCCAAAAATGTGCTCAGGGTGAGGCCTCACCAGTGCCCAGTTCAGGGGCACAACCAACCCTTTCCAACTCCCCAATGATCCTAACCTAGGTCCTACCACAGAGGGCAAACAGGTTTCACTCCATTATCTGAGAAGAGCCTGGTGGGAGAGCAGACCTCACAGGACATCCCTGCTTGGGAGATAAACCCAAGTGCTTGTGGAAGGAACACACTGTGAGGACTGCTAGGGACAGAATGATGCAAATGAAGTGCGGACTCCCATAACCACAAACGAGAGCTTTGCCTCGCTCCACTGCGGCATCACCTGGTGACAGCAAAGTCTCCCCTCCAAGATACACACTATCAGCACATCACAACACAACAGGTCAAACCTGCAGCTAGGGAGAGCACAGACCAATTAAGACTAAGTGACTAATGATGTGGAAATTAGTCTAATTAACACAGCCTAACCAACATGCAGTGTTGGTGTGTTCCTTCCAGAGTGTAATCTAAAGAGGGAGGAGGCAAATTGATGGGTGGTAGCAGAAAACCAACCCAGTAAGTTGTAAGGAAATGGTGAGGGGGACCTGCTTTAATTTTCCCCTGCTCCACACCCTGCTCTGGGATATTATCCTGAGTAAAAGTCAACACTCCCATCTCCTCGGCAGGGAGGCTACACCCACTTACTTATTGCACCTCTGAACATGACCCAAAAGATTCATGGCCTGATTTGAGGTAAGCACTCAAACCTTCAGCTGCTTATTCAAACCACCAAGCCAGTCTGACTAGAAAACTGGCCAATCTTCCCTGGGTTGTGCATTTCCTTTGTTTTAGAGCTGTGCCCACAGAACCCAAGCAGGTCTGGAGCCTAATTGGGTAAAGAGGACCTAAGTCACCAAGGCACCTACTAAACTCTTCCCTGTGCTATGTGACCCAAGAGCTGAGGGGCACGAAAAAAAAAAGGGCAGTTCCCACAACAGAGACCTCTTGTTTGAGCTGACGGTGTTAAACCACAAAGAGAAATCTAGTTCCCCAGCAATGCTTACAGACACCAAGATGTGAAAGACTACAAAGCTCACCAAGTTTGCATGATTAGCAGGAAGCAACAAACACCTCTTCTGGGCTAAAAAGCAAGTTATTGATCACCTGCACTCCTCTAATGCATTTATGGAAAGTCCTCAAAGCCCTCCCACACACAGAGGAACCATTCAATAGCTCTCGCACACTTGCTGTTCCCCATCATTTCAGAGCGGCTGGCTCTCAAGATGGCTCCTTGCCTCTTGCCTGAAACTTCCAGGTTTTTTTGGCAATACCTGCTGTGAAAGAAGACTCTGCAAATCAACAGCATGGGCTGACTCTTAGCAGAATCTACATCTAAAGCTACATGGGAGTGTTAAATCTAACCAAGCTTACGCTGTCCTGTAAACCCCTACTGTCTTTTAAAACACTCAAGAGACCTTTAAATCAATACCAGCCTACAGCAGATATCCATTTCACTGTGAACTCAAAGGCATTTATCTAAATAAAAGTCAAACTGCAGTTTAAACTATGAGTGTGTTTGAAAGCCAAGCCCATATTCATAGCACAATTACAAATTAAAGTGCAATTTGCCCACAGATTACATTAGTACTATTTTTTTTTTTAAAACCACACAGCAAGATCAGGTTGGAACTTGTCCCCTGCCTGATGTACAACAGGTAATGTCCTATAGGCTCAACACAAAATAAAGCTGACACACAAATATAGTTACAAACTGTAAGGGGGAAAATATAACCACAGTCATGACAGTGCATGAATCCATCTGTTTTCATGTGTTCCTATGCCTTCTCTTGCTACCATCCTCACATATTTCTTGAGGTAGTTGGACAGTCTGTTTGAAGAAGTGAGTACTGAGAAGACCACTGGCACCAAACTCATCAGCCCTACAGAGGATGCTTGAAACAAACATCAGAAGTTTGTAACTGAAAATACAAGGGTCTTCCTAAATTAAAAGACTTCATGGCTGCAGTTTAAGCTGGTCCACAGCAACTTTCTGATTAGCAAGTTTGAACATCAAAGTCACAGTATCACAGTAATACCAGGGTTGGAAGGGACCTAATAGATCATCAAGTCATTGCACAAATGATGGTTCTCATGGTAGCACAAACCGTATTTCAGCTACTGCAGCAACACAAAGACTTTCCAATGGCTGCTGCAGAAATACAGGTGAGCTCCACCTTCCTGTACAAAGTCTTCAGTTCTTCCCACACTACCCACCGTAAACACCAAATATCCTCCCCAAACATACAATACACCATTCAAAAATCAGTTGGGGAAAAGCTAGAAACATAGTCAGTGCAAAATAAACAGGAGACTGGAAAGTAAATAAATACATCTGAATAAACAATTTACTTCATTTCTGAGACTAGCTGTAGTTTAGCTTACAGTAAAATGCCCAAGAATCTCAAGCCTGAAGCATTCCCAATCAAAGGAGGTGTTTCCCAGAACCCAGATGCCTTCACCAGACAGTACTTGGCATGCCGGTCACAGCACTTAGACTGGGGAAAGAATTCATGTGCTCCAATGGACAGATCATTACGACCAGGAAACCTCCATCTATTCCTGGCTGGCTTAAACGCCTGCTGGGTGACCGGGTCATGTCACATCACCTCTCCAGAGCTTTTGTTTCCACAGCCATCCTTTGTCTTGTCTATTTAGAATGTAAATAAAATTGAGGTAGGTATTGTTTCAGTTTGCCTGATGTTGATGAAATGAGGCCTCGATCTTGGTTGGGCTCTGGTAATGCAAATAAAGATGAGAACTCATCACTTAACACTTGAGGTCATGGGTGTGCACGACACTCCACCACCAAGCACGGGTCCCAAATGTACAGCAGCACATGCAGCACTGCGGGGTCTGTAACACCCCATCAGCTTGGTCTCTCCAAGCTGAGCAGACCAGCAGTGCAGGCTGGTTGGAGATGCCAAGCTTTGGGGGAACAACTGTCCCATTACTGAAAAGTCAAGTTCCTACTCCCCCACAGCTCAGAACACATTTCTTCTTGACGAGCCACTTGGCCTAATAACCATGCAGTCACTGAGCAAATGTTTGTATCATCAGATTTCTAAAGTATCTTCTTCAAAAAGTCCTCAAAACTCAAAGTCAAAACCCTGTCCTTTCTCACATCACCAGTCCCTTAAAGCTATCAGAGGTTCTGGGCAGTGGCAGTTCATAACAGCATCATCTACAGTGTTTTATGCCAGTCCCAAGAGGTCACATCTTTGCAGCACTGTCAGCCCACTGCCTGGTACCTGCACCCACTTATAGGGTTACTCAAGGGCAAGGGTGGGCATCCCCACACAAAAGTGAGACAGCCCAGCATCCTGCCTGCCTCTCTGCACAGGTAGATGTTTCTGCTGAATTACTCGTGGGAGATACTTTGATCCCTCCAAGGCAACTATTGAAAGAAAAAAATTTAGACAATCAACACATCCTGGAAAAGAGCCTGGGCAGCAAGTTCAGGGCAACATCCTACAAAGGGGCAGTGGCTTCTATAGATGGCAGAGAGCAAAGCAGAGCCATTAACTTGAGTGGCCTCTGATGTTCAGATATCCCCCCCCAATGCCAAATAGTTGATCTGAAGTTTGTGGTGGTTTTTTGAACTTCATTTTTACTTTATGACATGAAGTGTTCTGCACATTATTTCTCTACTACATACCTCAAGTCTTCCTTGTATTGGCTAATCCAACAATGTAGGGTTTTCCCCTCCTGTCACTAAGATGCTTGTGGTTGGGAACTAAGCACTTGCTAAATCAATATGGGAAGGGCCCTGTTCTGACTATTAATCCATTTCAGTCTCCACATAAGAAAGCAGTGTTTGCCTTTAGTTACCATTGTGAAAAAGACACTGGATCACTGCACACTGCAGAGACTTAAAGAACAGCCTTGTTAAATAACCAGGTACAGAGCCTGCCCTGGAACCACCTCCTGAAAGCACTGCATGCCAGCAAGGAGTAATCAGTCAGCTCTTTGAGCTATGAGATGCCAATCCTGCCTCCTTGGGCAAAGTGCAGGGAAGACTGGGAGTTCATGTAGAAGTTCTGGGTCTGCTTTAGGAATTTAGCCAGGGTGGAGAAAAACCCTCTCTCAGGACAGAAGCACCTGGCTGGCTCACCAGACAAATGAGTAGAGACACATGTGGCTCCTGCTCTGCTCACCATGATGATAGCCGAGTTCTGTGCAGGGAGGTGAAGGTTTCCAACCCTTCCATCAAAACCATTTATCTGTCATTGCTGAAGATTATGTCAAAAGCGTTTCTGCACCTTTTGATGACAGCCACTGAAGAAGAGGAAGACGGCTTGAAGTTCTGCCACTGCCAACTGGGGCTTTCATTAAACACTTTGTCAACCATTGTCATAACACAACTTTTCATTGCTCCTGCACAAAAGGGAGCCGAGGGCTCAGAACAATCGAGTCCTGCAATAGAAATTCCTCTGGCTAATCTGTTGAAAGATAGCTGCCTAGTCTGCAGCTTACTGAATAGGCACCATCCTCTTCCACATGTTTGTGGATGGCTTCACAGGGCTGGAATGGAGGCCCCACGCACACTTGATCGGGTATGAAAAGCATGGCCAGAGCTGAATTAGCTTGGGGATGGGGGCCAGGAGAACAAGAGAGGGAAGACAGTGTCCATGCTAGAAGTGTACAGCTGTACTGGGAAGGAACCAAACTGAAATTTCTCTTAAAGAAGCCTGGGAGCTCCCAGAGAGATGGCAGAACCCTCAAAAGCAGTGCCACGCGAGACTTAATGCTGAAGCACAAAGCGATAAAAGAGGCTGCAAGGATTCGGGCAATTATATGGACTGTAAGGACAGAAAGACACTTCAGTCCATTTTTTGATTCTTGTGCACAGGACAATTCCAAGATCTACTCCCACAAGGCAGGAGCTACTGCAGCTAGTGCCAACTACCCACAGCTGCACTGCAACACCTTCCCTTAAATGGGATTTCTTCAGTTCCCCCTAAAGTGGCCAGTAACTGTGGAGTTGCACAAGCCACCACAGTGGTAAGAGTCAGAGCTTTCACACCCTAGACACAGTGCTTAACAGTCCTCTGAAGGATTTCTTGCACCTTGCACATTTCCTTCAAGCAAACGAGGCACTCACAGAAGCCAAAGTATGCATTTGGGAGCATCACTCACCCAACCCACCACAGCCACTCTTGTGTTTCCTTTGAATCCACATGCTCAATGAATTTAGAACCAGATTCTTCTACTCCTAAGCTCCCTTACCACCCTCACCCCTTGTTCAGTGCTCCTATGCTCAGCATAACAGGCCTGCAGTCAGGAAGGACAAAGAACAAACCCATCTTTGCCAAAGGATCCACTGAAAGGCTCTGCACCCACACCACAGCTTGTTGTTCAGCCAACCTCAAGCAGGAGCTTCTACACTGCTGAGCAATACCTGGACTGACTGGGCCAGAAGGTGACTCCACAGGACATAAGAAGGACAAGCAGTCCCATCACTGAGAGGTCCTGTTAGCAGCTGAACAAATGTGCTCACTCAGGCTTTACTTATGCCCCAGCTCAAATTAGCAGCAGCAGCATCATATTAGCTTGGGTTAATAGCCTACTCATATAAGGGGCTTTATGTGCAGAAGGGAGTCAACTTAAGGGCAACCCTCAAGCCATAATATGAGCTAATTTGACAGTGAAGACAAACTTTGAGAGGTCATCCAGACACCAAGAGAACTGCACCATGAATCACTCTCAGTCATGACCCACAATACTGTCTAAAGGAAATTCCTGCAGCATAATCAAAGAATCAATACCTCGCCGATTCCAGCAGATGCATGCAGTCATTAACGTAAAGAAGACTAATTAGAACCACATCACTGAGCAGCATTGTGCCAGACTACAATTTAATTTAGCATGTGGTTGATATGGTTCAAAGAATGAGGGAATTATCTTCTTGTCTTCAAATAGCTTTCAGGGATATATTTTCATCCCCAGTCTTTCCTCTTGGTCTGACACTCCATGCTCACAACTGCTTCCCCTCCCAAGCATGTAGAGAGCACACATGTAGCATGTGAAGATGCTGTGGATATAATCTGAGCTGGTCTGCTCACACAGAGCTGTGTATGTAACAGTCAGTCATTTTGGAATCCAAGAGGGAGCACAGGAGAGAAACATGCTCTTGGTGACTCAAGAAGGATAGAAGTCCTTTGCAGGAGCACTGGATAGCAGTGTGCTCCTGCATCTTCTACAAAGATCTGTTTATTTTAGGCCCCATTTGTCAATGTGTTTTGACAAACCCTAAGAACCCACTTCGGTCTATTTCAACAGGCTTAGCAAAACCAACGTGGAGTTCTTTTCTGTTGCGGTTAGCTTTGGGGTTTGATTTCGGGTTTGTTTTTTCATTATTTTGTTTTGAAGACCATCTCCTCCGAACACCCCAAATGTTTTCATCTCCTTTTTAAAAAGAAAGATTACTTAGGCCGAATCTATACAGTCACACGTGTTCACGAGGACAGCACAGGCACAAAGCACTGAGGTAACTCAGGTACTTACAAACATCTTGCTAAGCCTCTGACGTCAGGAGAGACACAAGTATACTCATTTCATTGGGCCTTGAACCTGGTCCACTCAACAAGAGTTTTGTGTTTCAACTGCTCCACGCTCCAGAAAAAGTGAGATTTAAAGTAGTGAAGTAATTTGAAAGTCATCCAACATCCCCAATGCCAGATGCAGAACCATAAGCACTTGTCCCTGCAAATGTCCCACCAGCCTGGGTGGTGGTCATGGCTGGAGACTCAAAACAGCAGCCAGTGGGGACAGAAGACACACGAACAAGAAAAGTATTCAACCATGCTTCCTCTGCTTCTGAAAAAAAGATAGTAGCAGCAGCAGCAGCCACCACACAGTGACTGAGACTGCAAACCCTCCCAATCAGGATTGTATGTTCCCCTGCTCCCAATACAACAGCCCAGTCAAAGGCAGCATTGTATACAGCAAACAGGATGCTGCAGGGGTTAGAGCAGGAGGCATTTAATTGCAGCAATTTTTCATTTTATTTGCTGCTTCTATTAAGCTGCACTGCCTGAAGGAGACTGATCTTCACCAACACACACTGAGCAGTGAGCTGGAAGGGCTGCCTCAAAAACAAACACACATTTCAAAGGGGCATGGACATCTAAATAAAGATAGCTATTTAATTTGACATAAAGCAATCTTGGTTTGCCACCTGTGACATGTAAGAAGTCGGAAGGAAAAGCAGGTTGCAGAAGGGTGTTTTTTTTAACCACAGGTAAAATTCCACACTTCATCTGCCCAGACACCCACAGGGTTTGTTCTGAGTTTACTACTTTAGTTAAAGTGCTACTTACTGTCAGGAGAAAGGTATATCCTAACACCAAACCCTGCAAGTTGTTCATTCCACTATGTACAAGCAAACTCACCTTTTTATACAAATTTCTTTCTCAGCAAATTTTGCCTCCACAGGCAAAGAAGATTGTGTCTTAAACCACTGAAGCGAGGGCTCAAGACCCAGCTCAAACAAAATACTTGTGAAACAAATTGCTGCTGCCTCCATCACCACCGTGTTTCTTCAGTAAATCAATAAAGGCCATGACTTCTTTACTAACATTTTCAATTAAGGTTCCCCACTGTGTATTCAACATGCTAAACCAATTTATCGGGGATTAGCAACTCTATAATTTACTATCCATGTCTACCTAGAACAACTGCTAAGCCTCCATTAACCAATAACAAGAGCTACATTAATAAATCAGCATTCGCTGCTATTTCCAGGTTCAAAAACAGTTACTTCTGCAAAGCAAATATTTTCATCTGAAAGTTGGGCAATTTTTCACAAGCTCCCACAGCAGATAAACCATGTTAAACCTTCGGGGTTTTTTTGCAGATGCTTGGAAAGACCCACTGCAATAGTGTTCAACTGCTAGCAACCCAACCTTCTCACTGCATGACTTTGCAAAGTCCAGCCGTGGGTTACAGGTTGAGTGTAGATGAAAAAATAGAGATAATTCATAAAGTCCCAAACACTGTTCAGCAGTTTGATTTAAGAAAACATCGTAGGTCAATCATTCAATAACATCCAGCAACCTATATTTTAAGATGCATTTTCTCCTGAAACAGAACCTTCATGTGCTCTGCTCTCTTTGGGGATGGAAGTGATTACAATCACATCCACAAGCATTTACCGGTGAGAAGGCATTTTTTCACCATTCCCACACCAGTTTATCAGAACTATTAATTCAGTGAATACAACACTGGGCACAGCTCTCATGGTGGCATGGATCAACAGCACCATGTTTGCACACACCAAACACTGATGAGGGCGAGCTTCAGACTCCAGTGCTCAACTCCCTTAGCAGAGCCAGCAGAGAGCAGGGCTCACCCACACCCAGCTCCAGTGTGAGGCATGGGACCACCCTACCA
This sequence comes from Phoeniculus purpureus, assembly GCA_028565055.1. NCBI lineage: Eukaryota > Metazoa > Chordata > Aves > Bucerotiformes > Phoeniculidae > Phoeniculus > Phoeniculus purpureus. The sequence continues at coordinate 13,310,115 of JAOXOE010000745.1, forward strand.
CACCACAGCAGAGCCCTGTCAATCATTAATGGTTGGGACTGGGCAGACAATCAACCCCATGGTGTTTGCTCAGCGCTTCATTCTCTCAAGGTTCTTATTAATAGTTAATCAAGAAGGACCAATCTCCCCCCGAAAATATGCTTGCTTAGAAGTGGTATAAAGGAATGTTTGTGTGCTGGCTAAAACTAGCCAGGGAAAGAGTTGGGGGGGGGGGTGGTGCAGGAAAAGCCTCAGAAAAACAGTGTGCAGTCTGGAAAAACAGCTCCAAGATTTCCTGCTGTACTTATCATGGCTGAGACAGTTGTCAACCCTCCCAGCTCTGCTCCTGTCTTCCAACCTGACGGCAAGAACTGCAGTCACAAACACCCAGACAACTCTGCAGTATCCTGGCATGGAGATAAATCCCTTTCTGACCCTAGCAGCAGTGCAAGTAGAATTACAACGTTGGACTCCTTGCTATACCCACCATTAATTTAATTTAAAACCCACCCAAGCAAGGGCTTTCCCTGCGCTTTTCATCATCACGAGTTAAAACTGAGAGGCTGACCAAATACAAAGATCTTGTACATGGAAGGAATGATGTATAAACACCTCTGGGGCTCAGCTGAAGGACTAGTTACCTACAGGGCAGCCAATGGCTGGCAGCACTGCCTGTTGCAGAGCCAGCTCTAATCCCCTGGAGGTGTGAAAAACACATGGCAGACAGCTCTCCATTTCCAGTTTAAAAATAGTTCTTCTCTGTAATAAAGAACAGCACTTTAAGGGCAAAATACGTACATTTTAAGCTAAACCAAGCTAAGCTGGCCATCCTGGCTAGAGGTGTGTGGTTTGCACAGGCATTCACCCTCTTTCAAGTAATCAATGTCCAATCATAATGCACTTTCAATCCAAGCACTTCTCTATTGCCAATAAAGCACCAAGCAATTTAATGGATTTCTAACCCCAAATTGGAAGTTGTACTGCATCCAACTGATTCAATTTGTTCAGTCTTAAAGGAAGCCCTGGAACAAAATGCTAGAAATAAAACCACATGACACTGATAATATGACAGAAATAGATCCACCAAGAAGCAAATGTTCTGTCCCTTTTATTTTATCTGACCTCCAACCTGTTTTAATTGACCTTCAAGATGGAAAGGCTACATTTAGAAGAAGCCATTTCCACCTAGATCAAGAGAAGTAAAAGCCAAGCTATATATAATACATTTGCTGCAAAACAAGGCAAGTAAATCTACCATGAAACTACCTTTCCTCTGACAATGGAAAGCCAGAAGAGACTTTCAAGTTAATTTATCCCGTATTTTAGGTCCTCCACAAAGCCATTTTCCTCGATAAACTTCTCTCTGCATGTGGCCAGAGAACAGCCCTCGAGTTCACAGCACTTGACAAGCAGACAGCTGTATTACCCCAAGGCAATGCTGTGATGCAGGAGTTTCACACCTGAGGTATAGACACTTTCCTTGCATGGCCTTCAGTTGTAATTAGAGCAATATCTTACATTAAGTACAACCTAGAACACAACACTCCTCCCTAAGATGCTTTTTATCTCACACTGTGCTTTAGAAACCTGTGTTCCCACCTTGATGTTAAGAGCAGGGCCACCTACCAGAACAAGCACTTGTGGGTTTTTTTTGGAAGTAACTACTCCATCGGCATTGACCACAAAGACAGCAGCATGGCACCAGTAAAGATTTCAAAGCTGATGAAACTGGTGCTCAAATCTCTGCCCCAAGAATGCCACCAAAAAGTCATGGGGATGGTTAAATCTGCTGTTGCCAGCCTTAACATGCCTTTATAAAGGACAGAATGTCACAAGTAAGTGGTATTCCTGTTTAAATAACTTGCACATATACATGGCTGTTTCACCAAGAGAATTTACAGAAATATGCAGCTACAGACACATCTACACATGGATGAGGCAGTACATCTCCAGCAATACAAACCAGCAGAAAAGCTTTATCAGGAGAACATGGGACAGCTGTACGGAGCTTATGACAGAGTTGTGAAGAGTGCTAGTAAAAATCTGTATTGCGCTCTGCCCCAGCATATACTGCCACATCTTTTACAGAAGCACTATTTGAGAGCTTTACAGCTTTTATTGGTGCTATTTTCCTACTCCTATTTAAAGAAGTCTGGCTTTCTGTAAGTGCATCTCAAGCTGCAGAAAGAAGCAGAGAGGAAAAGTTATAGTAATACAATTTTAGAAAGTTCTTCACATAATCTTGCCCTTCTACTCTGATATCAAAGTACTTCTCAAGATTAAAAGACATCCCCTATTTCCAGCAAGTGCAGCTTTTGCTTTTCAGGTGTTTTAACCCTTCAGGAGTCCTGGGCACACAGGACTCTGGGCAGAGCAAAGATGAAGCAGCCAGTTAATGACCCCAGGCTTTGCCCCTGCTCTCCACGCTAAGCTCAAACCCTGCATTAGCATCAGTCGGGCGCCTCCACTGAGCACACATTTTGCCTTCAGATCAGGAAAGTATTTTTTCATCTACTTCAAAGGGCTGTGATGTACTTCACCGGATGGATGCCTTGATTTATTATTCAATGAACTCCTTCAGATTTGTGCAACTTCTCAGCTAAAAGCATCACAGCTAATTCAAAGGGAAGGCAGATGCTATTAAGGGATGACTCAAGGAACCAACTTTCTTGTCTATAGATTTCTTTATACTTTCCATTTCTTCAAGGGATGGGAAGGGGACCATTTCCCTATTTTTTTTTCCTGCAGGAAGCAATTAAGGCCCCAATCTCTTGCAAACCTGCTGGTTTCAGAAGGTAAATAGATGATACCAGCTCATCCATATAACTATTACAGGAATCACACTGCTCCACTTGGCATTTGAAATCATATTTTTCATTATGACTTCATTTCTGCCCACCAGAAGGTGCCCACACACCAGTGGTTGCTCCATTCCCAGCTTCACGCAAAGAGAACCCCTACATCCGCACTGAAGAACACATTCTGTACGCAGACGTGAGAAAGCAGACAACCCTTGCCTCTTTAAGCCCGTTTCACTCAGGCGTAACCCAGTGGAGTAGATGCCATCTTAACATGGCCAGATGGGCTCTGAAAAATAAAGTCCCATAATGAGACTCCACGTGGGTGGGTGGCTGGCTGCACTGAAAACAGAAAAGCTAACACTACAACTAGGCCAAGAACAGAAATACCCATTTGCTGTTCCGAGTGGTCCTCGCAAACCCAGGCGCCATGCCAAACAGCTCACCATTCACTGCTCGCACTGAACCTCTCATGGGCCAAGAGGCACCTTGGCTTCGCACCAACGCCTCGCGCTCCAAAAAGCAATTATTCGAAAAACATGAATGCAGCAGGCACTTCCAAGGTTTGTTATTGCATGGGGAGGGCCACAGGTGTACTTACTGCTCAGAGAATTCAAACCTTTGGAGAGTAGATAAAGGAATCTCTATGAAAAGAATAAGGTGAAAAAACACGACCATTTCATGGTAATTAGAGAATTCTTTGGGCTTGCAGAAGGCATTGGCTGCTCTAGGCTGGTGGCAATGGGAAAGGGCAGCACTTCATTTGCAAAAGATGAAGAAATCCCAAGATGAACCATGATAAAGTCAAGGCACTGCACAAACAGGGTCATAGCAGATGAAAGAGGACAAGTCCAAGGAGACTGGAGGATAAGAGCACATCACACGGTTGAAATAACACACTGGTATTTCTTTTCTGTGAAGTCACTACCACATTTGTGAAGCCACATTGGGGCTCTTTCGCTGTAGATTTTTCCTCCGTCCTACCTAAGGCCAAGGACTGCCAGAAGCAGGACCCTGGGCTAGATGAGCCACCATGGGAGAATGAGCTAACGCAGACTCATATTCCAAACCTGGCTTGACCACATCAACATCACATTAAAAAAAACCCCACATCTTCCTCAATTTGTCATGGCAAGCAAGGGATGAAATAAAATATTCCAAGTCCTCCAAACACACAGGCTCCCCCCCAACACTTTTTGCAAACCACTGAAAATTGTGTAAAAATAAATTGTAGCACATTTTACAAGGGAAAATAACTCAAGTGCAACTGGAAACACGTAGCCTAGCTTTCCTCTAACCAAACCTACAGGAAATGGTTCTGCAAAAGTTAACTAAGTGATACTGAACTTTCTCCAGAGTGTTGTATAGGAAACAACACCACAGCAATACTGCCTGATTTAACCTTTTGTCCAGACTACCTACAGGTATCTGGCTGATGTTTAACAGTTCCCTGGCATACTCCCTAGAGCTGCACCAGAGAAGGCAGGTTATCTCACACATGCTCAGCAAAACACCCTTGCCATGGTGCAAAGCCAAGGCAGTCAACTGCTGACGGAAAACAGAATTTTACAGTTTTCCCTTTCTGTGGCTGGCAGTTTGATTTTATTTTGGTGGTTTGTTTTGGTGTTTGGGGGTTTTTTTAAGCATGAAGAAGGAATGGATGTTCCGCAGTGGAAGGAGCAGAGGTGCACATCCCCTGCCTGGGACTTGTGCCCCACTGGCAGAGCAGACATACATAGCAAGGTGTCCCACTTCTCTCTTCCATCTGTCAGACCTTCCACCCACTTTTTAGAGACTTCATAATGCGATAAGAGTATTTCTATGTGAAACCACCTTTACCATCATGTTGCACAGCCCTACTACTGATTCTCAGTAAGCATCTCCTTTACTTACTACCCTCCATCCCAGGAGGGGCTGCTTCACAAAACACTAAGTGCCAGTGAAGGATCTTTTACGCCCAAGGCATCTCAGGAACAGCACCTCTGCCAAAAAACCTGGCGTCAATATTTGCCTGGAGCCCTGCAATCACAATAGCACAAGCTGAGCCAAGGCTGCCCTCCAGCCTTTCTGCCCCACCATTTGCATGCTCCAGTGTGGAAAAGGTGCTGATGCAGAGACCCCAAACAAGTCTGGCTTTCAGCCTTCATTTCTTCAGGTCAAAAAGGAAGAGCTACAGCTCACATATACACTCTGTATACAAATTCCCAACATATCAGTCTTTGCTTTCCATGAAATACACTCTTATGAGAAAGAAGAAAGTAAACCTAAGGTTTTCCTCACAAAGCTTGGGTTCCTCTGTAATTGCCTTGACCAGAACAGAGCATCTCAAGAGCTACAGGACACATTTACTGCTGGATCAGGTTAGGCAGCAGGAAACCATTTTACAGGCTTAGGCTTTTTTTTCAGCCAGTGCAACACCACTACTAAAGCTGCTCCAAGACAGAAATAACCACCAATGCACAGGGGCAAGAGCCAAAAAAATAATCCATCTAGAGCAAAGACACAACCCTCTGTTCATAAGGCTCACAATATAATACCCCCTGCAGAATGACACCGATTTCACTGACCTGGCTGCTAGCAGGGAAGCCAACACACAGCAATGGGCTGCTGTCGAGCTCGGGAATTAATTCTAGCAGCTTTCCACACCTCCCCCCCGCTGCAGCCCCACACTTACGTCAAGTCACGTGAATACAATTACACAAACTGTACCTTTTCCATGAACACCTTCTCTGGGATAAAGGTTCTCATTTTACTCCACATAAAAAACACTCTCCACAGGTTTATAAGCTTTAAATGCTAGGTGAACACATAAAGAGGGCCCAAATAAGTCTATTTAATGGTTATCCATTAACTATCATACACCTCCAGGCTTGTGTTATCCATCTATTTGCTACATCAATAAACTGCTTGTAAGCAAACACTGCTGCTGCTGGGAAAGTCTTTTGCTCCTGTTTACTAATAACTTTATGAAATTAACTGGAAAGTTCTGCCTCTGTCTGAAGTTTCCTGCTTAGTTCTGCTAGGGAAAAGGCAAGCTGGTTTGCAGCATGAAGAATCTAAACTCTCTCTTCTGTGGCCCACAAGGTAATGGAAGACCAGTGAGGCTGCAGGCTGAAAAGGACCTGGGTGAAAAACCTGGTGTGTGCGTGTGCCTACAGAGACTCCTCTAAACCCTGCGGGCAAGGATCTCTAGAAATCCCAGAAGCCTGGACAGCCAGGAGCCAGGTTCAGGTAAGAGAACAAGCGGGAAGCATTAACAGGTTTTAGGAATGTATACGCCAGAATACCTTTATTGGCAATTAAAACAGAGGGTTTCATCCTCAGTGACTCCATTCCTCTGTCATTCATCTGCTGCTATCCTACACTCACACCATGGGGCTCAGGCCAACAGAACAGCAAGTCAGGAGGTGGCTGCCTGCAATGGATGAGACAGAATCAAATAAAACCTGACCACTGGGCACCCTTGTCTGCCAAACAGCACCAGAATGAGACACCTACAGACATCAGCAACCTAGCACAGCCCAACTGCTTTTCTATAGCATGAACATACTAGATGCCTGATATATTTTGCTGTGGGCTTTTACATACACCTTTGTGTACTGACAGACATGTGCCACAGGCAGCCGGGACACAAGGCTGACTCCCACATCCTCCTACTTCCTCCAGGGTAGGAGAGAGGACAAGTGAGACTCAGCCAAACAGCCTGAGTTGATCAAATCCAACTATTTCATAAAGTCTGTAGTATGACCAGCCAACTTCCAGGGGCTCTGCACTTTACTGCGAAGTCCCTGTGGTATTTATGAAAGTCTGCAAATGGCTCCTAGTCACCTTCTCCCTTGCTTAGTAAGTTAAATGCAGAGTCTAAAACTCCTGAGATGCACTTTGACATCCCACTGAGGGCTCTCAGGGAGGAACAGGGCAGCAGAACCCACAGCTCACAACCTGCTTTCTTCCAGGGATGGACACACCACTGCCTTCTCCCTTTTCCTACCACAGGGAATAGGTTCTGTCATCCACATCACTCCCTTGGCCAGCACTTCCCAACCCATCCACAACCCCATTTCCTCAGGGGTCTGGATAGACAGCAGGGACTTCACACCTCCCCACTATAAACCTGCCCAGAGCAATTACGTGACCCAGCTCTAGCCTGTACCCACACCATTGCCTCATTTACAGCAGCAGAGCTGTGACAGCAAGCAGCTGGCCCTGGGGCCAGGGTACATGCAGAGAGAACCTGAAGCCCCCCAATAGCAGAGGAAACACAAAGACAGAGGGCTCACCCTGCCTAGTCCCCCTGCCTGTGTCCATTAAAAAAATTAATCCCCATCGTAAAAGCCAGAGCACAGCCTGTATTTCAGTCCAAATAACAAGGGGAGGCCTTCAGGAATAGAGAATCACTTGCTATTCAGAGAGAGGGAGATTCTACAGGTTATTTAAATTAAAAGCAAACCACACAAACAAACAGTCCTGGTTGCCTTCCCCCCCTCCCCTGCCCTGCGTTGGCTCTGTCCCACACACTTCATCTGCAAACTGCCGCCAAGCGATTCCCTGCTCTGGGCCGTTTCACAATCTGCTCACTCTGAACCGTACACTGCGTCAGGAGCTAAACAAACATTTCCTCCTTCTTTGGGGTTTCCCCCAACTTTGTCCAGAGCTCAGTTCCAAAGTCCAGTTAGGCAGCAGACACAGGGTTGAGGTGTAACTGCTAGCTGGGAGCCCAGCACTTCCCCCATGCCTCCCAAATGTGTCCGTGGGGGCAGCTAGTGATGGCAACAAGACACAACCACCCCATCAAACTGGGAGAAGCAGAAGGAAAGCTGGGGGGAAGGTGCCACTGCAGCCTTCCATGAAAAATAGTCCAGAAAACAGAAGAGAGCTCTGAACATCTCTTCCAGTGATCCTTTATAAGAGGATAAAAATCACAGAATGGTTTGGATTGGAAGAAACCTTAAGGACCATCTAGTTCCAACCCCTGTGCCATGGGCAGGGACACATCTCACCAGACCAGGTTGCCCAGAGCCCCATCCAACGTGGCCTTGAACAGTTCCAGGGATGGAGCAGCTACAACCTCCCTTAGCAACCTGTTTCAGTGCCTCAGCACCTTCACAGGGAGGAATTTCTTCCCAATATCTAGTCTAAATCTCCCCTCTTTCTGTTTAAAGCCATTACCCCTTGTCCTATCATTTCAAGCCCTGTAAGAAATCCCTCCACAAGTTTCCTGTAAGGCCTTTTGGGTGCTGAAGGCTGCTCTTAAGGTGTCCCCAGAGCTTTCTCTTCTCCAGGCTGAACAACCCCAACTCCCTCTGACTTGCAGAAACAAACTCTGTAACGGGCTCTGTAACTCTAACTTCCAGCTGCAAAGTCAGCTGTTTTCTAGCTGTGTGCCACCTAAACCTGTCTTCACAGGAGATGGGCTCCAGACCCTCTGACTGTCTCTATAGCTTCCTCTGTACTTGCTCCACAGCAGCACCTAATCTCTGTTTATCAGCAAAACAGAAATGGGAGAGGAGTTGTTTATAGCTTTGGGAAGACAAGGCAGTGAACATGTGTCCTCATCCCAGACAATCTAAAGCTGGGAGACCAGAGTGGGTGGGAAGGGCAAGTGAGCTCCTGCCAAGCTGCAGAACAGGGGCAGGCAGAGGAGGGTGAGTGGCCAGGGGCTGACACACAGCCTTCCCCCCATGGGCTGGGATCATGTGGGCTCATTGCTATGAACACAGGCACCCTACACACTCCCAAAATACACCCTGGACAGCTGAGGTGGGGAAGGAGGGTGGTATCAAACCACAATGCAGAGATAACAGAACACTTCTGAACAAGTCAAATAAAACGTCAGACAGCCCTGGAGACAGAAATTCTCAGGGAACCAAGCACTTCATGTGCCTGCTACCACCCCGATTACTGGCCACTGTGAGTAACTGCTGCAGAAAAAAATTCGATGAAAAGTCTTCTGTTAATCTGCTTGTATTTCCCAACAGGTTTATGTTACAAACCTAAGGTTTATCTGCCTTAGAAAACACTGCTAGGGTGATAGCAGAGAACCAGGACAGTGAAAGCTTGAGATAAACTAGGGGCAGAACATCAGAACTCATGCTGAATTTTGTGTGGTTGCTGCTATTTAATGGCAGCACCTTGTTAAAATTTGGGATAAAGGAAGCTTTTGTTAAAGACCTGCTCTCTTCTTCCCTCAGGGTTTTGAGATCACATTAAAAACATCCCACAGGCTCCTCAAGAGATTTCTATTTTTTTCTTCCCCAGCAAAGCCAAGACTGACAAGACTTTACATTCCTGAAATGTTTAAATGGGGGGACAGGGAGAAACAACATTTTTTCAAACCCACTTTATGCATCAGAGACAACTGAAAATTGGCCTGGGGCCAATTACAAAGAAAAAACCATACCACAAAATTAAAAATATTTGCAAGATCATCTTAAATAATTCCCATGTTCCTCATGGTGGGGTCCCCCTGCTGCAGAACTGACTGGAGCTCCCACGCTGAATACTGAGCATTCCCGGAGGGAGCTGCAGAGCACAAAGACATAATCGACGCAATTGACAAACCACTGCACACAGCTGTCAGTCTGTCCCCAGCATCCCATGCCACAACCGGCACTTGCCCAGGGCAGGTCTTGAGATCTGCAGCGAAGCCCCTGTGGGAGGCTGGTGAGGACCAACCTCCCCTTCTAAGCTGGAGGGGAACCCTTAAATAAAACAAAACACATCCCAGGAACCTGGTAATGAGCTTGGGATTAAGAAACCTGGTAAGGAAGAGGCAAGAGACCCAGTTTCTGCCAAACACCAGGAAAGGAGCACTGCTATCAGTAGCCATTCTATTAATCAAATCACACACCAGCCCATTTTGCAGCTTTTTTCAGACTGGGCTTTCACTTGTGTGATGCTGCAGGACAGAACTGCGCAACAAGAAGGGTGCAGATGGAGCAGAGATCTTGCAATAAAACCCACTGGAAGGAATACAAACCAGATGTGGGCAGTAACTTCATGTGCTCCAAGTATTACAGCTTCTCATGCCAATCACAGCACGACAAACACTCAGAAGTGAGCACCCATACTGCCAACACTCCCTTGAGGGTGGGGAGCATTTCAAGGGGTTAACAGGAACCCACCAAGCTCCACCAGCCAATTATTCTTCCTCAGTTTCCCAGTACAGAAATTTGGGCATTGAAAGCGCAGCACAGTGTTCCACTTGTGCAATAAACTCCTTTCACCAACATCACTTCACACTTTGCAGAGAGCAAAGTTCATGCTGATATTGTTGGCTTTCTCACTCAGTTTTTTGGCACTGTCCTGCCTGCCTGGCTGTTCATTAATATGCAATCAGGACATGCAAGGCTGGTTCCAGAGTCCCAGTTAGGCTGTAACAGATTTTTCCAGCAAGTGCAGTCTTGTTGGGAACAGAAGTGCAAATGTGTTTAGGTGCTCCTAAATATTCCAAGTTTAAAACCAAGACTTATATTCCTACTAATTAGGTTTTACAGAACAAGAATATTATCACCATCAATACAAACAGTGTTCAGAGAAAACTTGGAAAGTGTACTGGATTTATTCTCGTTACGCTTTACTCCTTCATGCACCAGTTATACCAGTAAATTTTTTGCACAATTTACAGACTGACTAATCACAGCTACAGGGCAAAGGCTGCCTAAAGGCACTGGCAATGAGAAAGTTTCCAGCCATTTCATTTCAATGATGGATAGCTGGGATTGCTGTGAGCAGTCTCCCAAAAAATCCCACCTGTTTTTTCAGCTATCCTCTCGTCTTCCAGATCTGAGCAGGAAGCAGGACAGCCCTGCCTCATTTACTCTTACCGTGGCTGTGTAGAAAACTGTCACCGTAGATCAAAATAATTCCTGCTCTTTAGGGAGCACTTTCTGAACAGCTCTGCTCCCCACTCCTGCCAGCTCTACCAGTGTTCCATCACTCCAGGGTGTACCACTCATCCCAACCAGGAAACCAACTCAGCTCAAGTTCCCTGTTCTCTCTCAAAAAAAAAAAAAACCCAAACCCAAAACCCCAAACCATCAGCTGTTGGCTAACAAGCTCCTCAATTAAATACCCTGTAATTACTTCACCATCTCTTCTCCTGCCTCTGGGCTTGACCATTTCAGCTTCTGGCCCTGCCCATCTCCTCCTGACCCACCCAGCATCACCTCCCGCCCTGCTTTCCAAAACAGGCACAGAACACTTAGCCCAACCTCCTTTAATGTAGTAACAAATCCTGTCTTATTTTTTTTCCTTGAGAGACTAAACACAGGCTGTTAGTTCAGTATAAAACCAAGGATGTGCTCCAAAGACAGAACAAGCAGAGCTTAATTACAATTAAAGCTGCACTAAAAAAAGCACTGTGGTTGGTTCAGGTCAGTTTAAGCCACATTAATAAGTTTCTGTCTCAAGTTTTCAAGAGTTGCTTATGATGGAGATGAGCCCAACTGGAAAACCATAACCAAGAATCCCTGAACTCTATGAGAAGGTTTACTGGAGTTCAGGCCCTGTATCTGTGCTGAATGCAACAAGCCAACTAACATTTTTCCATCACTTTTTATCACTATTGTTTCATGTTCTCCCCCCCACGAGCATAAAGTCACACCAAAACTTCTCCAGGCAGCCCCCACTCCCATAAATTGTTAAAGGTCCGGATTTACATCAGTGGGATTACACGAGATCAGCCAAGTGTGCACACGCAGGAGGGAAAGAGGACAACACAGCACTTTAAAACTGCAGAGTATTTCTCATTTATAAATAGTTTACATGTTTTGGATCCAACAGTGCTGGGACAACCCGCTCAGTCTGTACTGAAACCAAAGAAATATCATGTGTGAGCACTAACCACAGTGTAACTGAGATAATAAACAACAGACAGGCAGCCATATGTGGCGAGGCTGGTGCTTTTGGTAGGAGAGGCAAAAATAAAAGGGAAAACACCAAATTCAGTAACCCTCACATAGCTAAAAGTCTAGTACATTTCAGAAGGACCTTCTTCTCCAAATTAGGCTGCAGGAGTAACGTCCACAAGGAAGCCAGCTCCCAGCACACTGATGGTACTGCCCTGCACTCATAGTTGCTCTAATGGCTCCAGCATCTCACCCAGCATTAAGGGCCCAACCCAGTACCTGCAACAAGGTGATGCCCACATGGTCACAATACGCATGGGGTGGCAGCTGAGTCCCAGGGCAACATGTACATGAGCACTTCAAATTCTGAACTGAGACAGAGCTGGTGTACTCTTCTAAATTACATATAGGAAATAACTAGAAGAAAAAATGAAATACACTGTGCTTCTCACAACCATGTACCATGGTTTCACACCCCACAAGATTACATTTGCAAACAGCATCAGGTGAGTGAGGACTGCTACAAAGTCTGCTGGGCTCCTTCAGAAGCCTCCAGTCTCATGCATTTCAAGAGAGTTGAATTATAAACCTTCTACATCTCTGCTTTCACACCAACTAAAATGAACGCTGACATGTGTCTTACCAGAAACATTTGTAAAAGCAGGGGTATTACATTAAACAATATCCTGTATCTCACAGAAAAGCAAGTCTTAAACACTTGCCCAGTGTGCCCAGTTCCTTTTGCCAAGCAAAGGAACCTGGACTTGGAGCATCGCTCTTGAAATCAGCCTGCCAAGACCAATTTGACTTGTTTTATTACAGCAAGGAAATCCACAAATATGCTGGTAACTTCTGAGGGTCACTGTGGGTTCCTAGGTAGGAGAAAAAAAAAAAAAATCTCACCTTAAAAATATGCACTTCCTGGATTTCACAAACATTTACCAGATGTAAGCAAATTCATGGACAATTCATCTGCCACAACAAGTGTGCAGACATCAAATCCAGAAGAGGCTGAGCACCCATCTCTGATGAGTGAAAGCCTACAGCCAGATATGCCTGGCTGAACCAAGGTTTGTTTTCAATTATATTTCAGATTCTTCTAACAATAACTGTGTGGCATCTGGCACCAACACATCTGAGCCTTTGAAGTGGTTCTTGTCTTCCATGAGAAAGGGGAGGGCGAAAAAGGAAATCAATCAGCAATTTCAGTCCGAGTCAAGCCTCTTCTCTGAGGAGAAAATGTTAATACCATAAATCCTCCAGCACACCAGAAACCTGCTAGCAAAACAAACAAAAAACCCCACCCAAACCTGTATTTGCATTAAAATAGCAATGGATCTGCACTACGGCTGCTGCTTTCACCTTCAGAGACACAGTTATGAGATATATGGATCAGCAGACCCAGATACAGGAGTCTTCCTGCCTTCCAGCATCCCCCCATGTCTGCCTCTACTTGTGACACTGCATCCCCTTCCTTGTCGCTCATGCTCCACCAGTAATAAACTACTCATGGGAGGAGACATCTAATGCCTAAACCCCAGCAACAGCACAGTGAAATGAGAGGAGGAACGCAAGAAGCAGCACTTGCTATCGTGTTCTCCAATGCTGGCCACCCAGCCCCCAGGGGAAGGGGGCTTCCACTCCTTATTTCTGATCTGACTGGTCCCTCAAAGCGTCCTCCCCAGTAACAGACCAGTACAGCAACACATGGGTGCTGTGGGTTGTAAACTATGGTGTGCTAAGGACCACAAGACTGAATCACCACTGAACATAATCCCTAGGAAACCTAAGGTACATGAGCCTGCAGGTGTGTGAGTTGCTGTACACCCTTGCTTCCCTTTCACCTAAGTCCACCTTTAGGTATCTAAACCACTTTTCAGATCTAGCCTTAAACGACATTGCTCGGACCACCAGGAAAGTCAGCATAGGACGAGGACAACCAACCTTTGTTTTTAAATGCCCATCATCTTTATCTAGTTTGTTCCAGCAAGCACTGCTGTGGTTTAACAGCAAAAGGTGGCAGAGTAACAAGACCACGAATGGTGGTTTCGAAAGGAATGATGTTCATTTAAAGTGAGACAAAAAAATGCCTTATTCATTTTCCCCAAGCTATGCCCTAGTCCCACAAACTTTTTTGTTAATCCAGGCAGTTTCTGGAAACATCTTCTGGCCCAAAACACTTGCAGAATTACAAGAATCTGCTCCACAAATCTTGAGGCTGCTTTGTTCAGGAATGCTGACATGTGGGCAAAGGGAAACCAAAACGTTCCCTTGAACACTGCAGAAAACTTCTGAAGCCTGCCCAAGATGAAAAATGCAGGAGTCAAAACTCTGAAGGATGTGTGGGATTTCTGCTGCATTTCAAATATTGCCCTGAACATGCTCTTCCAGCACAGGAACGTGGCCATGCCCAGACAGCCTGCATGTCTAACGCTCCTGATGGCCTCCATGTGCTCCCCTCAAAGCAGGGCTGGAATTAGGAATGAATACATAAAACGGACTTTGAGATCTTGGCCTTTACAGAGATGATCATGCTGTGAAAAAGTTCTGGGCAGAGAGTCACTTCTGCCCAGACAGGATCCACCCACTTCCCAATGCCTCCCCATTCACAAGCCCCAAAGGGTCAACACAAACTTGGATCTTCTGCCTGCACAGCTCCCAGGACAACAGCAGAGCTGTTCTCTGGAAATATCCATTGCATTCCACAATGATATTGTCTGAAACAACTAGACCTCTAGCTTATCCATAAAGCCTAGTAGTTGTAACTTAAATTCAGTGAGATGGCTCTTACCCACTTTAATCACAGGACCATCTTCAAGCCAAAGAGTCTTGCCCAGGTCAGAAGCCTTGGTGGCTGCCAAAACAAGACCCAGCTCTTGCTGCGACAGTGTTGCTGCCACATCAACTTGTCATTTATTTCTGCCTTGCTCCTCAATGAGTCCCAACAGACCCTGCAAGGACTGGAGAGGTGCTTTCAATTCCTGACTACAAGGCCGTGAGACACCAGCATCATGGCATGAAGCAAACACAGACCAAAGGTGGAAGGCAACAGGGCACAGGTCAAACAGCCACATATTTCCCCCAAAACACTGAGTATTGTCCACGCACCCAGATGAGGATACAGTTGGTTCAACCTGGCTTGAAAGCCATAGAGAACAGCAAAGGAACCAGCAACTGAAGGGGTGACAGAGGGAGCAGTGCTGAAGGGCTCCTTCCTGACTTGTCTTCTGTGGACTCAGACCTAACTGGGCATCCTTCACCCCTCTCCCCCATACCACACAAGTACCAAGAGAAGGACTATCTCTGCTCCTCCGGGGCAGGCACAGCTGGGTGTCTCCAAACCCACACAAACCAACCAAGAGGGATCTTGCACTTGCAGGAAACCCATCAAAAGGCGTTTCAGCTGTGACAGCCATAACCACCCCAAAACTTTAAGGCACATTTTCAATGCTTTCCTAGTCCCATAACAACTGCTATTGTCTATCACACAGCAGTGTCAGAAAACTGTCTTCCTGCAGGTTGGAAATTTTCCTGCCACCAGCTGCAAACAGGGAGCCAAAAGGGAGGGGATGGAGCAGACCAAGGACACAGTGGGCCAAACGAAGAGTCAAAGGTTGACGCACCCTGCAGTAGCAAGGCAGATGGTTCTATAACCAGCAGTCAGAATTACTCAGGAAACCATAGAGGAAGCAATTGGAAATTGTTGGGCAGAGAAAACTTCCCTATTTTGTTTCCAAATGTGCAGGGCCCTTAAGTCTGTGCTGGATTTCTCTTCATTTAGCCAAGCCTCTCACAAATAAAGCACTGTTAATTAGCACAGAGCCCTGAAAGCTGTCAGCTGTCATGTCTTTCCTCCCCAAAAGGTGGGTTTGTGCCCTTCTTCATTAAAGTTTACAACGAGTCTAAACTGCTTGCACAGGCTGTTCCCCAGCCAGTAGCCCCACACAGCACTGCTACTCACGCACAGAGTGCCTGAAAACCTCCCTGTAGAGCTGTCTCCAGGTTTTGCAGCTGGAAAATGAAGCAAACAAGTCAACAGCAGCCTGCATACACCAGCCCTCACTACAGCTCAACTAAGGATGGGGCAGACACAATGGTGAGCAGGGAAAGTGCTCTGGAAAAGCTCGTGCTGAAGCAAGCCTGGGAGATATGGAAGGATGCAGCACAGTCCCAGCATCCCTGCCAGCAAAAAGGATGGCTCATCAGGCTCTTGTTAAGCAGATCGTAAAGTGGTAACACTTTAGACACTAGTGCTAGGAGCCATGAGAGAGAAATGCTGTAGTAAACAGCTTGGGCTGTTTTGGCATCACCTTTGGCATCATCCTTGGGCGATGCCAAGTCACCCAAGGATGCAGCTCCACTGCTTAACTCTGTTTTTCCCCACACTTGCTATAAAGCCTAGACCCTACAAGAAGCCAAAGCAAACAGCAGCCCCAGGCAGCCGTTCCTGTCCTGCTGCAGAGAGATGCAGACATCCAGGGCTACCGCTCCTCACACATAGCTGACTGGTCACTGCCCATCAGACCATGAAGGCATCTTCTTCCTGAGGACTCTGCTCCAAGAGAGGAGCAGCACAGGTCACCAAAACAAACTCTCAGCTGTGGCCATGGCAGTCACAGGGGCTGAAAGGTTTGGCCAAGACTCTTCACCACTACATAGGGTGCAACCACTTCATACACAAAGCAATAACCATGCTGGTCCCCAAAGAGGCCAAGCAACTTCACTTGGTACCCGGACTCAGCCCCATGAAGATAAACAGATAAACGCTCACTAAACTGCATCAGCTAAAGCAAGTCACACACAATGCCCTACAAACTAAGTCTGACTTTCAGCTCCTTGTCCAACAGGCAAAGTGACCTCACTCAGGATGAAAGCGCTCAGAAATCACAAGTGAAGCCTCAGCATTGCAGATGTCCTCCCTTAAAAGTTCTACTTGCTCATTCATGCAGAAGTGGAGTCTGCCAAGGCACCACTTTTTCATTTTCAAACTATTTTCTAACCTACTGTAACAGGAAAAAGTTCATCCATCAGCTCTTATCCAAACCTCTTATCAATCTCCACAGCTTTTGGGTGGTCACCATCTCAAAGTCAGGAAGCGGAAAAAAGAATATACAAGAGGTTTACAACAATAAAGATAGCACAACTCCCACAAATGCTTCCAAATCAGAGTTCTAAAAATACACTATTTACTGATTTGATGCAGAATGTGTGCCCCACTCCAGAAAATGTGTTTGAAAGCCAAGAATTCTGGCTTAGAAGACTTATTTAAGGGGGGGAGGAAAGGAGGAACAGTTATTTCTAAGCTAACAGAGATAGGAACAGCACAAAAATAAACTTAGTAAAGGGGAAATGGAGAGTGCTAGGACACCTTTCATAATAAAACATTGATTGGTTTGTTTAAATCTTCCAAAACAGGACAAGTCTCCCCAGATTGCCAAAACAAATGAAATAGAAGTGTTGATGTGACTGGTTCATGAGACAAAGGTTACGTGGAGTTACATGGACAAACAGAGCACAGGATGCTCTCCTGGTTCAACCAGCAAGGCCAAGGCTAGCTCACAGGCAGCACAAGACTAGCCAGCCACTCCCTGTGAACAGCACTTGGCATCTCTGCACTGCCCATCCCATCACCAGACAGGTTTGGGACTGATGAAGTAACTGGGCATAAAAGAAGAGGAAGAGGGAGGGGAACATCCAAGTGTCACCCACATAACAAGAGATACCGCCTCACCCTTTGCAAATGACAGCAAGTTCACTGCTGAGGGGCCATGCACACATCCCTGCCTCACTGCCTATCCCCACACTCCCCTAACAAAAGCCCAGTGAGAAAAGAAAAAACCCCCATGGCTCCATGTACCTTCCAGCTCCCACTGAAAGCAACAGCCTTGCTCTGGGGAACAGCCAAATTTCAGTTGCCTGCTCACAGACTAAGCTGCTAGAAAAACAGCCCATGCTGTCCAGACTGCTAGAGGGTATTTATTAAATCTGTACTAAAGGAAAGTTTCTAGTGTTTTTTCACAGTTCTGAAACCTGGGTGGACCACAGCTGACCGAGAAGCTGCTAAAATCATGCAAAGGCTGCTCCCCAGGCAGTGGTGGTGGAGAGCTAGTTCCAGCCTCCCCCCACGCATGCAGCGGAGGAAGGAGAGGCACTAGTGTTTGGACAACTGGAATACATTTAGGGTGCAATTCTTCACCAAGCCTCCAGTCAGGCTGTTTCCTATGATAGCTGTTTTATTACCCATGATACAACTCACAGACCCTAGCCATGAGGCCTCCCGCCACCCCACTTGTACAGGGACATTGTCCACATCAAGCCCCACCAACAGGGCACCTACAAACCCAGAACACCTCCAACATCTGAGTGCAACCAGAAGACAACCTAGTAAACCTGCCTTCCACATCCAGTTCATCACCTTTAAACCTGGTACCCATCTGATCTGGGTGATCAAACAGCACTAGCCGAGCACTACCACGCTGGCTGCAGGCACCAGCCCACTGGGCAGACATAGCTTTTTAGAAGTATTTTTCAGATGACAGATAACATAGAAAACTTGTGTTTACACTGGCACATAGCAGGCTAAACCAAACTGTAGTGATGCCAGCTATGCCATCTAGACAAAACGTTTTACATTTGAAGGGCAGTGTTTGGAGCGGCTCATTAAGTAGCTGGTGTCCATGAGAAGAGAAAAATGACAGGGTCCCAGCCTAACTGCTGCCCATCCCAAAAGCAGAGGCTTTGAGCAATCAGGGAGAGACATCAGTGGTAAGGACAGATCCACATACCTATGTGTGGGGAAGCAGCATAGCCCTGACTTTCCATTTCTCAAATCCTTCTTGCAAAAAAACCCAAAACAACCGTCATCTGCAGTAGGTGGTCTAGTAGGAAAAAGGCATCTTATTTCAAGAATTCACAGCCAAGTTTCCACTCAATTCCAAGGGTATGTTTTCTAATCTGAAAGGATTCATCTAAAAACAGGTGCCTGCAACAAAAATGGAAATATTTGCAATATGCAGCCTGCAGAGGAGAGGAGGGCTTACAAGAAATGCATTGCACACTGCACCTCTGCAGATTTCCAAATGAATGAGATTGCTCCAGGGGATCCAAAAAAGAAACCAAAAGAAAATTCAAACAAAAGTTTCTGAGCAGCAGAAAGAAAAAAGAAAACACCAATCCCCCTTCAATCCACAGCAAATTCCCAAAACTTTACATCTAGAGCAAAGCTCTGAGCAGCTGATGCATTTTTAAATGCAATTTTGCATGACACCGGAATATACATTTTGTAAGTGTTCTGTGTAAAGCTGTTCAGTTGTAAAGGGCCTCTGACACTTCTCCTGCTGAAATTCTTGCAAAGCCACTGCAGGAAACTACAGAACCACCACAGCAAGTGCAGATAACTAACCCTCCTGCCCACATACCCAGCCATGGTTAGTAAGAACTAGTCAGGTGGCTACGCTTTGAAACCCATCCTTCAGATCTTACTTAAACTGAACATGTGCTGGTGCAGAAGTGAGCCACGTTCCTGGAATGGATAGGACATGTCATCAGGTCTTGAGAGGTGCCCCCAAAATAGCAGGGCCTGCTCTTAGGCTTCTCCAAAATTATATGGTTGCGGTTTCAGAGACAACGTGCTGAAAGTATAATGAGGGAGCATAACATATTACATATGTTGTGGTCCTGCTCTGAAGCTGGAAGAGGCTGGCGCTGAAGGACTCGGGCTGCAGCACAGGACTTGGTTAATGATTAATGGATGACTCAGCTACAATAAGAACAGGTATTCCGTGTCATGCGCCAGCATAACGGCACCCTGGTCCTTCACTCGGGGCCCTGTGCAGAGCAAAAGAAAAAATACCTCACATTTAAAAGCTGGACACAGCAGGAAATAGCGTTTGTTCACCTTTTGTTTCTTCCCGAAGCCTTACACTTTGCTCCTTCCTTCACATGCCACAGCAAGGGACCTCACAGATGTGCCCCGGCTTGCACGAAACCCCCACCCAGACCAAGGGGCTGTTTATTCACAAAGCCTCTATGTTAAATCACTCCTCTAGCCCTGCAGGAGATGCTAATTCCAGCCCATCCCTAGTCCTGCAGAGCTGATGAACCGGGAGCCTGGATTTTCAGCAGATGGCTCTTCCCAGCAGCATTAGCCTAAATTATCTCTACTCCATTCATCCACATGACTCCATCCAGCTCCACATTGCAAAACAAGGGAGTCACACAGGGTGATTAGGTTAGCAGCACAAAATGATTATGTTAAAAGCTGATGAGCTGAGCCCAAGGTGTCTCACGGGGCAGCCAACGAGATCAATTAAAAGCCCTGCAGCCCTAATTGAGAGCTTCAGGGTGTGGCTGACACACAAGTCAGGGACAATGGACAAGTTCTCATCAGGACGACTGAGGAATGAAAGCCATCATCCCATTTCGCCGCTATTCAAATCTTCGAGACACATCTTTAACCCTTCTTCGAGGGATCAAAGCAACCAGAAGCCAAAGGCAGGCGCTGCCTGGGCACCGTCAGGGTCTGCAGGCCGGGCACTACATGGATATTTACGAGCCTAGGTGAACTACAAGGCCAGGAAGGTGTTAAGGTGTTTCTCCAGCACCTCAACATGAAGGTACCCGCTGCTCAAGCTGCATACTGAGTAGCATCCTTCCAGAGCTCAGAGCGTCCCTGCATGAGGCTCACACCAATGACAGCCTCACCTGAAAGTGCATCTGCCTAGAGTCCCCACCTGAGACAAGAACCCAGCAACAGCTTCACTTTAAGCAGGGAGGTGAATTCTCACCCATGCTCAAGAAAGCATTTAAGTACCTGAAATGCTTTGTTGAAATGTCTGAGCTCCCAAACATATCGATTTTCTACCTCTAGCCAACCAGCACAGGGAGAAGGCAAATCCACCTCACATTTGCCTCCTCAATCCTCAGACTTCTACAAGGCTCAGCCACCCTCAAACCTGACATTCACAGAACTGCAGAGCAGTCTGCACAAGCAACGAATAGAAAAAAAAATATTAAGCTGTATCTAACACATAATAATGGTTGATTTTCCTAGAGAACAATTGATGGTGTGTTCAGGTTTTCGGCTGCCTACTGAGATGCTCGTTCCCCTGCCCTGGGAATTTTCCTTCTGCGGCTTCTCCTCCCCCAGCTCCCAGACCATCCATTCTCCCCTTTTCAAAGTGCACCCATTGTAACTGGCACTGAATATTAACACAGCCCATTGAGCACTTGCTCCTTTGTATGGGACCCCTGCGTTTCGAATTGCAACCACCGTAGAGAGGAAAAGCCTCCAAGTGATTAAATGCCACGAAGTTTCTCAAAAGGAGAGACGTATATGCAGGAGGCTGAGGGGGCCCTAGAGCCTTTCACTTGAAGCCAAGGGCTTATCAAAGAGCCATAAAAAATTCTTGGGACGGATATTTTATCTAATTCAGCCTTCATTATAAATCACACATCCCGCTAATCCTAGTCTGACTGAAGTAACTTCTGGCCCTGATGTGTCTCAGTCAGGGATTAAGATGAGAAGATTAGACAGCAATTGCTGTTTTCCAGTAAGCACCAATAAACATTGCAGCATGCTGAGGGTGGGCAGCAAACCCACCAACACGTGTTCACATAGTAAAGGTGGATTTATTTGCAAGCACATGTATTTATTTGTGTGTAAGCAGCAGGCCTGGGGAGACACTGCTTTGCACCAAGATGCTCTGCTGTTACCCCCCAGTAAGGGACAAGCTCCAGATCAGCAGCTGCAGGCTCATCAGGTGAAGAGCCATCCCACAGCCCCAGGACTGAAGACCTTCCCTGAGCAAGGCCACAGCTGAGGATGGTGCTCCAAAAAGTTAAGTGTGTCACTGCAAGTCAAGCAGGATTTCCTTTACAAGCTCCCAGAACTGCCTTACTTGAGTGGGAAACCTTGAGCATGTCCTTCCTTGGACCACCACCTTGGAGGTGGTTGCCAAGGCTAGAAACTCCAAATCTGACTGCAGAATTTTCTCATGAAAAGGAGTGGAAATTCAAGCAACAGGGAGAAGGGCCAGCCGTCTACACCCATCCACATCTCCCCTCTCCCCAGTCATCCTTCCCAGCCCAGTAACCCCTTGACAGCCACGTTATGGGGAAGGCTCTGCAGCTACACAGAGCCAGGCACTGCAAGCCCTAAGTGACCATTACTTAACGTTTGTTCCGTTATTTCAGCAGGGCTAGAAGTAGGACCATTAGCAGGAGAATCTCACCCTACTGCCTTTCTTCCAGCATTTGCTGAGGAGCACAAGTTACTCCAATGCTCAAAAGCAACTGATCTTCAGAGAGCGCCACGGCAAGTTTTCTGCAGAGCTCCTCTTTGCTCTACCAAGTAAGCAAAATATCTACCCTAACTCGAGAGAACAAGACCTGACAGACACATTACACTCCCAGTTTAGCAAGAAATTTAAGTTAATCGGCAATTCTGAGCACAAACATTCGGTTTCATCGCCTTCAACAAAATCTCTTTGTGTGCAGACACTTGAGCACAGCAAGAGTGTGCTCCTGGCTCCTAATTCAAATGCACTTCCAGGCTCTAAAACCATTGACAGGCACACAGAGGATTTTCAAAAGCATCCGGACGCTTTGCCCAGTTCTCTCCAGAGAGCAGCAGCACCACGCAAAGAGCCAACACGCACGCAGCTGGTGCCTCAGGACAACTTACCCAATTTATCCATACAGCCAAACCTCAGAGCCTTCCCGAGAACCCAAGAGCAGCTCCTAGATCAGCTTTCCCAGGCACTTGAGGGACTCTGCCTTGTTCCCAGACATGCCAGGGTACACTCTGACCTAGAGGCAGAAGAGTCTATGCATGAGTTCCCATTATCCCAAACAACTCCCTCTAGTCACTTGAGTGAAACACCCCTGATCACATCTGTTTAAGTGAACTTTCTTTCCTTAAACAACTTTGCTGCCCCAGACCCCTTAAAAATGGGTACCCAAAACACCATTACTCCATCACTAAAAAGGAAGAAACCCCCCCTTTATGAAAAAAGATTCCCTTTTCTACCACTCAAAAATTAAGCTGTATGGAGAGAAAGAAGCAGGGGATGTGCCATATCCTATGCTGGAACCCTTCACTGGGCTTTTATGGGCTTGAAGCATTCACTCTGTACTTAAGTTTGACCCTAAGGCTTACACCACATCTTACATTCTAATGTAAGAGTTTCAGACTTAAAACACGAAGACACTAAATATCTTTCCCCTATACACCAAGGGGTTCTCGGAAATACTGATCCTACAGTGGCTGTGTGCTGCAGCTCCCAGGAGAACAGTTACAGGTCACAGGGGAGCGGTACAGCTCATCCTGCACAGGGCTGCTCAGCCCAAGTCCTGCATGTACACTAATGTAACTGCCATGCAGCTCTTTCCAAAGAATAACAGTAAAATCTGTGCCATGCTGCATAAATAACAGCCCTTCTGCATATCAGCGATGCCTTCTGAGAGCCAGGGAGAAAAATTACAACGCTGAGCTCTACTGCCAACAGAGAGGTAACAGTAGTTTCCAAAGAACCCAGTGCCTTTCCTCAGTGCTGATAGTCCTGTTGACAAAATACACAGCATGATTAACCCTGCTTCAGAAGCCTCTCCAGTGCACCGAGCAGCATTTCCAACCCTACAAACAAAAGCTTTATCTCCAACACCCTGAAAACCGACCCCGAGCACAGCTTGGGCATTGTGGCTCTCATTAGGAGTAAGAGATAAGATGCTAGGGAGGGACTTTTCAGCAGCACTGTAATGAAGTTAAAGCACAGTCACTGAAATCGGGATTTATCTCATCTGTTGTTAGCTATGAACACTCCCCAGGCTGAGCACCCGGGGCACGAAGACACTTTCAGTGGGACACACGTCCCACCCTTCTGGGGATGAAGGACGCCCTGCTCCGACATCTTCTCACTCCATTTTATAGCCAGCAACTCACATCCCCAGACAGAGCTCCTGCATTAATCCTTCACGTTTGTCTTCTGCTTCTTCAGTAGGGTATGTTTTAAAAAACAAACCCCCAAAACCATTACAAACAAACCAACCAAGAAGCGATCAGATGGTTGCACAGTGCAAACTTTGCTCCAGCACACAGTACTTTATAACTACCACAGGTGAAAAATGTGCAACTCTGTGTCCCAAAACAAGCAGCTTATGAGAGCCTTTCCAATTGCAAATAATATTTAAAAAACAAACTATCTACAACAGCTTCACTTTTTTTCGTATTAGCTTTTTGCTTTTGTATTAGCTACAGGAAAGGGGAAAAAAAACCCTTAACTCTGCAATGTCAGATAAGAAAACCATCACAAACTTTCAGTTTAGAGAATCCTTCAGTTTAGTTTTGAATTTGCAAAGTTGAAACCGTATTCCATCCAAGCGGTTAAGAGATCACCAGCCCATAGGTCCATGGCAATAGATTTGTGTGTGCTGTTACTTCAATAAAAACTTCAACTGAACTCAAGACACTCAAAAACCTGTTCCATATGAAAAAGACACTCCTGGGTATCAGCATTCCTAAAAAAAACCCCAACCCCACACAATGATAAATTTGTATCGTTGTGGACCATTAACGCGTTGCTCTGCGTGAACACAGATACGCTGTTCGGGGTTAAGAGGCGCATGGGGATGCTGGAATTATGCTGAGAAGACTGAAAACTTTCTCTGAAAGCTGCCCAAGGCTGAAGAATCCTCCAGAGCACACAGCAACAGGTGAATGGGGTGAGTCAGGGGTTTGAAAGCAGAAGCCACACGTTCCTCTTGGTACAACACCTGATAATTTCATGTTAAACGAGACATTTCTGCAGCCAGAAGTGAATAATACCAGGAGAACCTGACAAACCTCCAATAATTCTTCTTAATAAGGAGCTGGAGGATCTCCAGCAACACTTCAGTGACTGTTCTCTCTCCTGGCAGAGCTGAGGAATATCTATTACAACCAGGCGTTTTATAGATTCAATAGCCTATAAATCTGCTCAGAGAGCAGAAAGGCCCCAGCAACAGAAGCATCAAGAACCTCTTCCCTCTCTGGATCCCTATTTCCTCGAGGTTCACTAGCAGCCCAGGAGCCTTTGACAGTTTATGAGCACACACACTCTCCTGCACTATCACTGTCACATGGATTGAGCTGTCAGAGCTCAGAGTAATTTTCCCCCTGAATCTCCTGCACTTGGTGCCCGATGTTGCGTTACAGATGACCCCAAGGGCTACACAGCTGGAGCAAAGTCCCTGCGCTTCATGGCAAACGGCGATCTGACATCAACCTCAACACTCTAAATCACTCTTTTTTTTTAGGAAAAATAAAGTCACAGGGCTGTGCTGAGCACCAGGCGCCAGGCTCTCAGCTCAAGGGCCAGCCAGGATCCACCATACATCGCAGGTTAGTGACTTCCACAGCCAAGTACAGCGGGGATCGCAGCCACACACGCAGCTCTGAGCCGAAAAACAATACCTGCTTTTTCTTGAAACACCGCAAGAACCTACAAGTCTGTTCCGACCCACACGCTCGCTGCCTCTCCAGCCCTCACACCTTCACACCCAGCAGCCCTGAAGCTCCAGCGGCAGAGCGTGGCCCCAGGGCCGGGGCCATATTTGGGCAGCTGGGAGCAGGGCGGGATGCCGGTCCCGCACCGGGCGCGGGATCAATATCCTAATAAGGCTCCAGGAGCCCGGGCCGCCCGGGCCGGCCGTTACCTCCGGCAGATCCATCGCTAGAGCCCGACCCCGTCCCCGGCTCTTCTCCTCCCGAAGAGAGAGAGGCGGGGCAGGGGGCACTGAGCCCCGGTCACCCCGCACCAGCACCGCACCCGCCTAGCCGGGAGCGGCGGAGACACCTGGAACGCGGGAGAAGTTTCTCACCGCCCGCATGGACGACTTCACTTTAAAACATTAAATCTGAGTTTTGTGAGACTTACGAGCCCCCAGCCAACCCCCGTTTCCCATCCCGGTACTCACACGTGCCGTGGCCAGGAGGGCAGGTCCCGGGGCACAGCGGGCAGGGCCATCCCGCCGCAACTCAGCAGCTCCGCGCTGCAGGCACAGCCGGGGGGACAGCCGGCAGTGGCCGAGCCTAGCGAGCCCAGCAGCCCCAGCAGCAGCAGCGTCGCCGCCGCTCCGCCGCCCGCCCGTGACGGCACCGCCATTTTGTATCCGGCACCGGGGAAGGTCCGCGGCAGCGAGAGGCGGCAGCAGCAGCAGCAGCGGAGGCCCCGGCACGGAGCGCAGCAGTAACGCCGCGGTGCCCCGGGAGCGCTCAGCGCCGTTCTGCCGCCCGCAACATCATTTGGCCGCTGGAGGCTGCGGCAGCGGCGCGGCCCCGTTCACGGCAGCAGCATCCACCCGCCGGCGGACGGGATCCACCGGGAGGTTCGGGGCCGCGTCCCCACCGCGGGAAGCGCCTCCTCCGCGGCCGCCTCTTCCTCCGCTGAGGCTGTGCCGCCTCGATGCGCTGCCGCGGGGCTCAGAGCCGCTGCGACCGCCGCGTCGCTCCCGCTGCCACTGCTCCGCGGGCCCAAGCCCCGTCCGACCCAACCACTCGCCCCCAGCCCCACCGCTCACCGCGGACCCACGTTGGCGACACCGCAACATGTAGCCGCGCCGCCCCCCACGCGCCCGCCCATTGGCTGGCGGCCGCCCTCCGGCGGGCACGCGCGCCCCGCCATTGGCCGGGAGGCGCCCCCCCGCACACCCCTGGCGGTGCCGCGGCGCCCCATTAGATGCCGCCTGCCCGTCAATCAGAGGCGCCTGGGCCCGCCTTCCTTTCCCACTCCAGGTGTGAACGCGGGCGGCCGCTGCCTCCCCTCCGCGCTGCTGCTCTTAAAGGGGCCGCAGCCACCTCGCTTTTGCATGTGAGCAGTGTGTAGGAATGGGGCATCCCACAACCCCGTGTAGGGGCGCACACAGTCCGAACGTGTCAGACAGACTCGTGTACCTGCTAAAGATCATTACGGGCAAAATTCACCATAGACCATCGATAAGCCTTTGAAAACCGAATTGAGAAGCGTCTCCTGAGTTTAGAGGTCAAATTGGGATGTGAGCTGCATGGCATTTGGGGGAGGAAGCTGTCTGGAAAGAGAAGAACGCTTAGCTTTGCAAGATGACGCTATAAAATGTTAGAATGATTTGGGTTGAAAAGGACCTCTGGAGATCACGCAGTCCTACCACCTGCTAGAGCAAGATCCCCTGGAGCAGATCCCACGGGAACACATGGAGATGTCTCCAGAGCAGGAGACTTCCCAAGTTCTGTGGGCATGTGGGCAGTCTGTGCTGGGGCTCTGTCACTCCTACTGTGAAAAAGTTTTTCTGTATGTTCAAATTGAACTTCCTATGCTCCAGTTTATGCCCCTTGTCCTATAACTGGTTCCATTCTCCTGACACTCACCTTTTAGACATTTATAAACATTAATGAGATATCCCCTCCATCTCCCCCTTTCCATGCTGAACAGCCCCAGCTCTCTCAGCATCTCCTCATAAGGGAGATTCCTCCAGCCCCCTGATCATCTCAGTGGCTCTGTGCTAGAATCTCTCAGCACAATCTTGTTCCAGGATGAGGAGTTTATGATTGCAGCATCCACACCTGAAGCTCAGCTGTGCAGCACAGGAAGCAGTGTCAGCTATTGCTGGGGAAGCATTTCCCTGCTCTTCTCTAGTTACTCCTGACAGTCCACCTGCACAACAACTGTTTGGCCTTCGAGACAGATTTCAACATATCAGATTGCAAAGATTAATAATAAACAGAAAATCCAATCTCTGCTAAGGTTTCTCCCCATTCAGCACCGGACTCACCAAGACTTTCAGACATCCAGTCCCACCGAGTCACACCATCCTGGTGACCCAACGCCTGGTATGCTCACGGCAGTGTGGCTGGAACTGCTTCTGTCCCCCCAATGTGTATGGGGATGTAATTTATGGTTTACATTACTCTCCTAATTTATGTGAATGCTGTTTGCAAACTAAAATCAAGTTTGCAAGTTCCCCAGGGAGGAAACCTGGGGCAGGAAGAGTAGGCACATAACAGAAAATACTTCAGTCTTATATAAAGTCTATACCCAACCAAAAAAACCCCATCTTCTTCACTTTGGGAAACCTAAAGTCCAAGGCACTTTTATGCAGCAGATATTTCTTGCCCATCATGGTTGTGGGGTCTCCTCTGGAGATGTTTATAACTCGCCTGAATATGTTCCTGTGCGACTTGCTCTGGCAGGGAGATTGGACTAGGTGATCTTTTGAGGTCCCTTCCAATCTCTAATGTTCTGTGATTCTGTGATTGAGGAAGGCACCATGAAAATAAAAAGCTTTTAGTTCTTTTGCAGGGTTTTCAAAAACCCAAGCTTTTAAATTAATTTTAATAATTAATTTTACTATTTCGTTTATTACTGCAACCTCTGGTCTCAAACCCCACTGATTTCATCTCACACATCTAACCCACGACTCCTGCCATCACCGTGCCCATCCCCAAAGCCCCTCTGCTGCTCCACTGCCCCCGACAAGGGTGTAACGCCAGCCAGGTAGTTTTCCACGGAGAGATCTGAAAAACTTGGATAACCTTTTAAAAAACAGAAGCAGTTCCCTTGAAAAATGGGCTAAATTGCCTCAGATTTGAACAGGATTGCCCTACACTGAAAATGACTGAACGAGGGCAGTCAGGAGGAAATGAGACTCTTCTCCCAGTTGCTCTCTCCCTCCTACCTACGTCGGTACCTTTGCTCGAGAGGAGGCTGTGTACAGCGCGGAGGATGTTTCTTCCTCGAACATCATTTAACCTAATTAAACAGCTTACAAAAGTATTTATGAAAACAAATTCTAAAATGGCAAAGGCACGCCAACGAGGAAGATGGCTCTAATTCTGCCGGTGCCTTTTTGTGGATTTGGAGTGGGTTCAGAAGTGCACACTTGGAAGGTAATTGCTGACAGCATGCAGAATCCATCAAGCTATAATTAACACTCTACTATTATTCTAATTGCCTCACTCAAGCTTCTGTGTTTTTTAATTGTAGAGCAATTTGCCAATAGAGGATTTAATTGCAATAGGTATTTTATACATTTTGGGACAAAGTGCCATTATTTCTACTTCAGCAGAAATGCTCCTCAGTTTTTAATAGCTTTATTCTCTTCTAGATTTTTTTTTTTCACCCAATAAAGGAATTTGATTGCAAACTCTTGTGAAATTAGTAATGATATGACATAGAGGAGTGCCTGGAGGCTTCAGTTTGGATCATGACTCTATTAAGTTAGGAACTGTACGTACATGTACCAAGACACAGCCCCAAGGAGCTTGAA
The DNA here is from genome assembly GCA_028565055.1 of Phoeniculus purpureus. Taxonomy (NCBI): domain Eukaryota; kingdom Metazoa; phylum Chordata; class Aves; order Bucerotiformes; family Phoeniculidae; genus Phoeniculus; species Phoeniculus purpureus. Next base: position 13,339,018 of record JAOXOE010000745.1, read on the forward strand.
ATCTAAACAGAGAAGACAAACTGAGGTGAGAACAGAAGTATTATCCCTGTTTTACAGCTGGGGAACTGTAGCCCCAGATGACTCACCTGAAGTAACCCTGCACTCCTGGGGTGCAGCCAGGAACTCACACAAGCCCTGAGTGCAGGGCACCCTTTGTCTTTAACATGAACTTATTTTCTGTCTCCTGGTCCTGCAAAAGCATCTATCTCTCCAACGTGATTTGCAAGCTAGACCTTCCAAATAACTTCTGACCATTTGGGATCTACAGTCACCTTTCGTGGATGCTTTGGCTTTCAAAGCAAGACCCACTGTTGAACAGGAGCCCAGGTGAGGCTGCAAAGGCCCCTGCAAGTGGGACACTGGATGGAGTACAACAGCAATGCTGTCAGGTTTGGTGAGCCTGGGGCAGGCTGAAGGTTGGAGGCAGTGAAATAGAAAAGGATGGACCTTCACTCATGTTGACCATCTCTGATAATTTTCCTTCTCTCCCTGGTGCTTCTATCTGTAGGGCCACAGATCTCTGTAACAAAGTTCACCTTCTTCTAAGAATGCTCATGAGGGCTTTCTGCCCAACTCTCATGACACTGAGATATGCAAAACATCTGATATCTCTGGCTATAGTCCCTTGTATTGTCACCCTGGTGTCAATAAATGATGGTGACAAATGCTTTAAAAGGTGACAGGTATGTTTTGGGGACAGTGTACAAGATCACTGTGCCTATTCAGCATAGCAATAGTGGTCTTTCGTATTAGCTGCTCATGACAAACCACATGGTTTGTCTCCTGGCATCCAAGTTGTGTGAGGTGGTTTCTCTGGTATGACCAGATCAGCCAAAGCATCAGCATTCCAGAGGTTTATTAGCTGATCTGGTTATACCAGATCTGTGAGGACAATTTTATGGCATCTGGCCACCCAAAGCTAGTCTCTGTCTCTCTTGGATCCCAACCCTGCTCCTCAGAGCTCATTTTGTTGGAACAATCTGAGAGATGTATGACGTGATCCAGGAGTGCCTAGCAGCAATGACTAATGATAACATCACTTCTCACCGCTATAGTGAGTGAATCTGGTGCAGTTTAGCAGGAGGGATCCTATGACAGTGAGAATAAAGGAAGAGATGATCAAGTCAGGCTTCAGCACAGGGTCATTAACAGTGCTGACACGAAAGTTTATCTTGGGCTCCGAAGAGTTTTCCTTGCAATGACATGCAAGCCTTTCCTCTTAAAACTAGAGACTGGGTGCTTGAACTCTGGTCGTCCAGGAACACGAAGTCTTTGATCAAGACCAGATCATGCTTTGTTAATGTCAAGGTTCACTCAAGTAGCTGCTGTCATGTCATTTTTCACAGGCAATGAGTTAAACTGCTTTCCCAGCCTGGGACTAGCACACACAGTGGGCAGAAGATGGTGCAAACAACTAGATCCAATTAACTAAATCCATGTTCTGTCACATCGTTAACACCTCAAGATCTCGAAGGACTTGTCTCAGAACCTTTGTGTAAGTCTATGCTTATTTATCTTTTTGAAAAGCTGGCTATCTGAAAAGCACGACAGCAATTTACTGTGGAGACAGAAGGGAGAGAGAAAGAGTGGGCTTTTAGCTCTACACTGCCTTCCATTTGGACAGGCAAAATGCATTATGAGAGTGAAGAGTTGAATGTAGATCTGTGGTGCTCAAGCCTGGAGCTTACACTCAGTTGCTTAAAAACATGTTTTTGTAGGCAAGGCCATGGACTAGCTCCAGGAGCAGGAAGAAAACTGGTAGACCTGAAGTCTGAACACTGTCTGTCTGCTCGGATCACACATTTCAGCACAACATTAATCTCCCCTAATCGTGCTCCAGATCCAAAATCCAGAAGTTTCCCCAAGCCCAGGGAGAGATTTGGCCCCATGCACAGGCTGGCGGGATTGGCTCTTTGCAGCCGAGCTTGGACTCAGATCTGTGCCGAGCCTCTGACATCAAGAGCAGAGCTGGAGACATGGCTATTCCCGACAGTGACTCGAGCGCACAGTGTTTACGCTATGAAGAGCTCTATTAACTGGCATAACTACTATAATTACATGGTGTAACTTCATTGCTTTCACCTCTAGGCTGAGGTGGAAGTGTGAAGTTCTTGCAGCCCCAGAAGAATGTGTTAGATGAAATCATGCAAATGGAGCAAAGAAGCTGGAATCCAGCTACGGTTAAAACAGGAGTAACCTGCCTTTGTTCAGAGAATAGAAAAAAGCTTTAGAAATACTGGAGGGGGAGGACTAGTTTAATTTTTCTTTCAGATAGGGACGCTTTAAATTGAGATTTTCTTCAATCTGGTCAAGCCTCCTCTAGAGAGGGCAAGAGAGTCGAGGTGCATCTAAAAAAATATAGTAACTGCTTTATTTTCCCACAATATATGTGAGAAGATGAGCCACTAGCTTGCCTCATCTAAGGGGTTCCAAAGAATTTCCACAGTTGAGCTTGTACTTCCTTGCTGATGACTTCCAGTGACTGTCACAGCAAACAAGGGTAACTCACACCCAACCCAAAACAACTCATACCTCTCAGTGGGCTCCTCTCAGTGGGCTCAGGGTTGATATGGGAAAACCCAAACAGTAAATGCAGGGTGCCCTCTCAAGAAGTGAAGCAGAGTATTTATTTAATAGCTCACCGACAGGACTTTATACTACAGGTGAAGGGCTCTACCAGCAAGGGTGGTCTCAGCCTGGCAGTGTTTTCAAGGCAAGTTTAGCTGAAAGTTGCACAAATTATGGCTGTTCTCAAAGGTCCAGATCCCATATAACAATTAAAGGAAGAGAACTGCAGAAGGACCACAGCAGCCAGGCTTTGGAAGGATCTGGCAAGCAAGTGCTGCCTTGCAGGTCACAGCTAGTTTTTTCTTTGCCCCCCAACTGTACATACTGGACATGGGGCAAGATAACTTGTGGCAACATCTACTGGTACCCTGTTAATGCCTCTGCCATGGGCTGTTACTACCAGACTGCCTCTTCTTGCTTCATTTGGCTGGAAGATGTTAAGATTTGTCTGCTGCTTCATCATACTTTGATCCCTTGTTTAGAAAATAAATCTGTTTCCTCACTCTTGAGAGCCTCGTTCTTGGCCGAGGACTGAACTGCAGGCTGATATTTCTGTTTGGCCCTTGAAGCCAACCATTAACCACACTTCTCATCCTGCTGGTACCACCCAGGAGTGCATCAATAGTGCTATACAAATGGCACAGCATCATTATACGAGGAACAAAATATGTGGCAGAGCCCTGCTGTGGCTTAGAGGCTCCGAGAAGAATCTCTCAAAATATCTTAGACATCTGCCATGTGTAAAATCTCATGATTGTTCTTCAAATTCTTCTGTGGATGCATCAGCCTCTCCTCTCCCTGTCTTCCCGAACTTCTTCCATGTGCTTCTTACCAGCAGGGGGTGACACAAAGGATGCTTTCCTCTACAGTTATTCTATTTATTCAATACCTGAGGTCATTATCCTCTGGTTTGAGCCATCCTAAATCACTTCCATAGTGCATGACTGGGATGACATGAAGGATTATGAATTCATGTGGGATTAAGGAGGAGCAGATGAAGAACTTAGACGCAGATCCTGTTTTATGCCAATGCCATAACTAATTAGAAACAGGGGAGGAAACAAGTAGATGAGAAGTGTCTCAGACTTCTCTCAGTTTGCCATGGCATGTGACCAAGTCTCTAGCATCATCACAATACTGCAATAGTTGGACAATTCTGTCCACAGATGCAGTGGTAGATGTTTGGGGTTTGTGGAAGCTCTTTGTGTCTCCAATGACACCCGTTTCTCAGATGTTTTCTCCATCTCTCACAAGATGTGATGTGACTGCAAGAAGCTGCGGGGATGCATGACTGTTTCTGTTGTGTCCTGGGAAGATTGCGTTCCTCTTGCCTTTCAGGTGAGGTTTCCACCAGCTTAGCAGTAAGGCACAACGTAATAGGAGTTCACACAGAAGTCATGGATTGAATCCATTACAAACTGGTGATCTGGGGGCAGCGCTGCTTGGAGAGGCACAAGATGCCTCATGCCTCCTGCCATGTAAATTTACATAAGAAAAAGCCCCTCCTCGTATAATGCAATTTGTCTCTTGGATTGGATGAAACACTGAGAGCTTTTAGCTTCATAACTGCTGCTTCAGATAGAAGCTTTTTTGGGTGTTTTGCTCTTTAGCATGCATATTGTTTTCTCCAAGAAAGCTACACTATTCCTCTTCCATTCTACTCAACCACAACCTCTTTGTACTGGTTACCCTGGGCAATAGCATCACCTGTTCTGTTTTGGAGGAGTCATAACCATTGAATTACCATTGAGACACAGGTTGACATGGTCTTACCATTTGAAGGTAAGAGTCATGTAGAGACGAGCTATTACCACCCTCTCTATTATTCATTTATCACCCCCTGTCTGCGATACAGCGGCACCCCAAGCTGTTTGCAGACTCCTGGTGAACTCTTCAATTCCTCAGCGCAGCTTCTCCAGCCCAGCGCTTCTCTTCGGGAAGGGCCTGATTCCTCAGCGCCTGAAACTGCCCCCCTCGGTGCAGGAGACCTGCTTT
>JAOXOE010000745.1:13343680-13371308 GCA_028565055.1 Phoeniculus purpureus
CAGGGACCGGGGCTCTTCCTGCTTGCGCTGGGGTCCCGGCCGCTTCTTGCTTCAGGCTGCGGCGGTCCCCGCGGTACAGAGGTCTCTGTAGTACCGTGGCTAGCTCTCGCCTCTGCTAGCTGCCGGTTACAGGAGCGGACCCGGTGAGGCCCCTTCGCTACCCAGCCCCCACATTACCCCTAGCAAGGGGTGGGGGGGGAAGAAATACGAGGCTGAACGCCCCGTGCACGGCCTGCCCGCCCAGCGGGAAAAGAGGACCAGGACCTCGCTCCCTGGTCTTTTATTCCGTCCTGACCACGGGACTTTGGGACAGGTCACTTCCCCTGCGACAGTTCCCGGGAAGAGAAGCCTCTTAAAGCAACAGGATGTTTTCTTCATAAAAGCACAAACCTGGTAATTTTCAAACCACAACACCTGCGTACCGACTCACTGGCACAGGCCAGCATAGGCCTGTTGAGAGGAGAAACTTCCATTGCTGAGCTCCCTTCCCTTCTGCTCCATTAGCACCACCTGATGATACCAAAAACCCTAGCAGCACTAACTCATCCCTTTGAACCAGGACTGCCTACAACACAGGTGAAGTCCATTCTGTCCAGCATTTGAGGGTTTACAGGTGGCTGTGTGCTGTGGTTCCCTGGTTGGGCCTTTCCAGATGGAGAACACTTGTGAGGAGAAGATCAGCTGTGAGTTATCAATGGCCAATCTCACTTCCCAGGCACCAGCTACACTGCCCCAAGCTTTTATCCCTCAAGCGTTGCTTGGGGTTGGAATGGCAGGCAATGGATGCTGTTTTTCACACAATGACCTTGCTGAAGGTTTTTTGTTAGAAATACCAGAGCTGCACTTCAGATGACTCCTTGTTCCTGGTGTTCCTGACCCTAGGACTTGTCCTTGCTTCAGGCAGAAGGGAATACCCTGAGGGTGTGCCGGATGTTTTTGAGTGCATGGTGGAGCTTTGTGACCCTTAGAAGATCTGTGGTGGTTCCAAGTCAAGGGTAAGTGGATGAGAATTACTTTTCTCATTATTTTATCAAGTGCTAACTAATTTCTCATGTTTTATTAAGTGCTACTCTGTTTTGTTTGGTTCACCTCCTGTTGTGAGGTGGCTGGGTGACTCTGAGCTCCTGCATTGTTTGAACTCGTGCCTCTGTATGAGGTGTTTTTTGGGACTTCAGATACCTTCTGTGTGTCTGCACAGAGCCCAGTCTTGCATGTGTTCAGGAGACATTGCTGGTTCCAATGCCCAGGGCATGTTTAGATGGCTTTTATAAGGAGTGATGGTTCCCCTTGACTCTTTGGATGATGACTTTGAGACTGGAGCAGTAGTTCTCTTAAATATCTTCTGTCAGCTGGGCAGAAGGCAAACAGGCAAAAGGCAGTACAAGTAGGAGGTTTATGGATACCCTAACGCATATAGGTAATGCAAAGCTTAGATTGGCTTTTCTCTGGGATACCCAGGTTCCGTAGGTTTTAACAGCTTCCTTACATATGGCAGCCTGCAGGTGATTAGAATCCTCTAATAGATCATCCATAATTTAATAAAAGTTAGCTCGCTGTATTAATGTAAGGCAACACGTTGGAAAAAGTCATTAATCACAGCAAGTCTTGATGGCTGCTGAGTCCACACCTGCAAAGCTGGAGCCTTGGGAAATAGTATTTTGAGCAATCTGCATGGCTTTGACAGAATGCCTGTAAGTTTTTCCCATTACATCATTAATGGGGCCAACACAAAGGCTATCTGGGTTGCTCAAGGAAGTGTATTGTGGAAAACAATCCTACTTTGATGACTGATCCAGGCATTTATTTAGGCAAAGCAGAAGCAGTTGCACTGGCTCATTTGATCTGCACTGTTAATGGGAGACAGCTCAGTGCATGCTTTTGTTATACTTGCTCTTGCTTGCATAAGTTCTTGAGATATAGATTTTTTTAATGAACAAAACTGTCTAACCCTTCACATGGCAATTGTGCCAGTGTCACAACCTTAATTAGTGCTCAGATTTTCTAGATGGGATTTTTTCCAAGATGTGGCTCAGAAGAATTTGCCTGGGTTTAAGAAACTTGCTCAATGTACTACTGAACGACCTAAGAGGTGCACGTACACAGCAATAAAGATATGATACAGGTTGCAATGAGTGTAGGCACGGGGTAGAACTAAAATGGCTACTTGACATCTAGTTGTGTGCGTTGCCTTTGTGCCAGCAACAGCAGCCCTCTGTATCCTGTAGCAGCGAGGATGCAAAAGTTGCTGGTTCCCTGGGAGGGAAGGAAGTCTGTTACATGAATCACACTGATCTCTGGGGCTGTAGCTGGAGCACTTTGCAAACCATTTACCTTTTTTTTTTTTTTGAACATTCACTCTGTTAACATTTCTCATATGTGAGTGCCTGTTATTAAAGGCTTGATAAATGGTTTGAAGGAAAGACTTGCAAAAACAGCCGACTCACCTCTTTGGTATCTGACTTCTAAACTCCGTGTTCTCATTATCTAGATATTCATTAAGTCAGGATAAACTGACCTTCTGAAAAAATTAGTGAGGCTTTCCAGAATGTACTATCTGAAAATAAAAGGTGAAACTCGGTTGGGGGGAGCTGACAAAGGGGGTTATGTTCTTCCGAGCTCTACGTGGTGTGGTAAAACACTGTGTCACTGCAGAATCTGCATCATAGCAGTTTTATCCTATTTTATATCTCTTCTAAGGGTTCATAATTGTCACCTCTAAAGCTGTGGGAGAGGAATGTTTTCAACTCTACCTTGCTGGCAAGAAAGGCCATGGTAACTAGTAGAGTATTGCTGATGGGAATTGCAAGAACCTACAGCGAGGAGAAATCTGTTCCGCCCTCTGCTAAGGTGGTGGCAATAAATCCTTCATCTTAAGCTGGTCTTTAAAAGACTCAGCAATGCTTAGCAATAAACTGGGTGCCCAACTCTACTCACCAGTACACCAGTAGCTTGCGGCAGTGCTGTTGGGAGGTGGCTCCACTACTTCTCTTCCATGTTAAACAAGCAGTTGGCGCTGAAGCCTGAGAGAAAATTTCCAAAACCCATGAGGGCAGACCCTCAGAAACCTTCCCAGGGCATGGCTCCAGCCACAACAGCTCTTTTGCATGTCTCTTCCCCTAAAACATAGCAAACTGTAACGGGGAGGACCATAAAACTGGTGTCTGGACAGCTGGAACTTGTGTCTTGTGGGATAATGGAGCGTGCAGATTTGCACCGTTGTGGATTAGCTCCAAACTTGACTGTCTAGTTTGCAAAGATCCCACCCCTGGTATCCTTCAGCAGAATAGTCTTTCTCATCTGCTGCCCTAAACTGATAGACCATTTGCTTTGCCACCAATGCTTTTGGCTGGGGATGGCACATCACCATCTCTTCCTAGTTCTTGGAATTCATACCTACAAATATCACAGGGTGTGTCTAATTTTTTTCCTACAAAAGGCATTTTTATCTAGCTTTAAAGTGATCTGGGAGGCCTGCTGCAGTGTGAAGCTGCAGGAGAGCAGAGCTGCCTGCCTGCATCTTGCCTGCACACACTAGACCCTGCAGCTACTCATTCCTCTTCATGCAGGCAGCTGAGAGCGTGACAATAGCATTTGGATATCATCCCATTTCCTCCCCCCCTCAACCTGAGTGTTGTCTTCCAGGTGTTAACAGACATTTTTTGAAGTCAAAACACTTGCCAACTCCAATTAAACTTGTGGTTTGCAGACAAATTGGGATCTGGTGGGAGAAGAGCGCTGTACGTGTGCTGGGCTCCAGGACAGCTGGGTTTCCACAGGTTCTGTGCAGAGATCCAAGGGGCAGAGAAGTGATGCTCAGTTTTCTGCCTCTGGTGTAGAAGGCATCAGTGCAGAGCTGTGTTGAGTCTGCCGTGAAGGACTCCACAAGAGCACGGATGTGCTTTGGTTAGGTAGGGTGGGATTCTGTGAGACTGCAAAATTGGAGAATTTGGGTTTCATGTGTCCAGCTTATGGCCCCAAAGCACAATCTGCCACCTCTCTGGTGTCCTACCTGCCGGGCACCAGCGGTTGGCTGCAGTAGGCTGGAATTAGGTTCTGTTTGAGCACGGTCTGCTCATCTTCAAGGGTATCTGTATGAGATTTTTAAAATCATCCTCTATTTTAGCTGCTTCAATCACCAATCCTTTCTTTCTCCTAACTCATCCCTGTACTCCTGCTGTGCTCTCTGCAGGACTTGGTCAGAAGAGATTTCATTTACTCTCTCCTTTTTCTGAATGATTTTGGGACGTTTGGGGTCTCCATGCAAAATGTTTCATCAGGGTGACAGGTAACTTGAGGCTGTTTGTGATGCTCTTCTTTAACGTGGAATGGGATTTCCCAAACTGGGAATATTTCAGAGAACTTAAGCAATGAAATTCTTAGATTGCCCAGTGAGCAAGTTCAAACACTTGGGTTTTCTTTGGGGCTGAAGGAGAAGGTTTTTTTGATCCTTTCTCTAACTACACCACTAAGAATGGATGGGATTTTAAACAGCAGTGTTTAAAAAAAGGGATTTTGCATTTTGGCACTCACCTGTGATGGGACATTTCACCTGGATGAAGTAATGGATCAAAATAGCCTTGAAACTGAACATTTCCTGCAAGAGGTTTAGAAATTGGGGAGGGTGTGTGTGGTGTTTTCTGTAGGAAAATACTGTATAGTGAGGAAAACGCTCATCAGTTGTAGTCTTTGATGCTGTTTGAGAGATCTTTTATAGCTTAAAAAAATATATTGGGCTCTTTGGTTTTGTTTTTATCTTACGCTCACTCTGCCAACCAAAGTTGAATCTGAGTGACCTAAGAGCAAAGTCAGGCAGAAAACCAGGAAGAAACAGCTTATTAAGGTTGTGAGTGACAGTTGCAGGACACCTCACTGTCCTGTTTTAGCAGTCTTTACCCGGGCTGGCTCTTCTGCAAATACACACCAGGGAATGCTGTGTCCCTGGTGTTCCAATGATGTTCCTCCCCAGTACCTTGTTGGTTCAGCTGTGGGGGATTTCCAGCTCTCTTGCTGAAGCTTCTTGCTGTTACCTGCCTGAAGGCAACAAAACCATCCCCCAAAATGACTGCATGCCCTTGTCGTGGCCTTGTGCCCTACCCTTTAAGACTTTACCTGCTGCACCCTGTCAGCCACTTTCATTTACTGATCCTGCTACACCCACGCAGCTCCTTTTGCTGGTGTCTCTGAGAGCCGTACGGAAGAGAAGTGCTTGGTTGCTGTTGTGAACATGGGAACAAAGGATTGGGGAATAGTGTTAATTAGCATTAAAAATCCTACATGGGTATCTTGTGTGTCCCTTATAGGAAGCATCTTTGGTCTGGGCACCATTGAGGTGTTTTGGAGGGCAGAGCTGGGGAGCTGGAGACCACCAGGGAAGTCTGTGGCTCTTTGATGCCTGGCAATGAGCCTGTGCCTGCCATTCTTTCCACCAACAAGACTTTTACTTAGCTGTTGGTGGCCACATGGTGTTCCAGGTGGCCAGGCAGCATCCAAGTTTCCAGAATTAGCTGCTCTAAGAGGTCTCCTGCCCCTCATTCTGTGAAGAAGAGCCATGCCCTGCTGTTTGCCCACCACTCTAAGAAGGAGAGTGGGGTCATACTTTTGCCTCCTGGAAGTGTCTCTCTCCTCCTGCAGACTTCTTCCTGAACGTGTTTCTGTTTTTCCTCTTGACTGTTTCTTCGTCCCCCACCTCCATCTGGTTTCTATCTGGACTAAACAGATGTTTTTCCACTTCTTAAATGTCCGCTCACCTCGCTGATGTCTAACAGCAATTGTTCATTCTTCTTTTCCCCAGGTGTAAAACTTGGAAAAACTGGAGGGGCTGGGGGAGAACCAGCTTCTCCTAGTGCCTTGGTGCACATTTAGTGCTGGATGGTGGGATGAGAGAGACTGCTCCAATTATTCACCTTGCAGCCTAGAACCCTGTTCCTCCTTGCAGGTCCCCTTGCCATTGCCAGTGTATACAGAGGATCAGCCCTGTGATTTATACCAGGGCAGTGTGTACAATATTCTCACTTTCGTGTTCTAAATGTTTAACAAATCTATGAGGTATCAGAGGAACTCGTGGAGGAGATTTGCTAAGGAGGCCTTGTGGATAAACCTTTCGGAGCTGGCTGAAAGCAGGCACACACAGTTTATTGCTTCCCCCTGCCGCAGAGCCACAATAGGTTAATTGTAGGTTTTCCCTTAAAATAAAAGCTCCTCTCTTGGCAATTGGTATCTGCCATGCAGAGGTCTCATGAAGGATTTATTCCCATTTTAAGTAATGTTTTGGAGGTGCACGCTCCATATGGAATACATTAGACAGACAGCAGCAAGGTTTGCTGGTGTGTTTGTGGGGCTGGAGAAGGTACGTGTGCTTGCAGGCACTGGGGTACGGCTGTGGGGACCTGCTGCAGTCAGCAGGGGTCTGGTTTCCTCTTGCTCTCTTTCTCTCCTTTTCCCCTTACATGGCTCTGAAGGTCTTTGAGGGAGCCTTTCCCAGCCTCCCCATGGAGGGACTGGGAGCATCACAGCAGAGGAGCCTCTGCTTGTTGCCAGGTGCCTGGTAGAAGGACTCCTGTTCTTGTCCACAGGAGCAGGAAGCTCAGTGACCATGGGGCAGAAATCCCAATGTGGATCCCATGGGGCAGAAATCCCAACGTGGATCTCAGTCTGCACCCTTGTGGTGGTGTTGGCCCAAAAGTCTGTGGTGTTGAAGGGCTTGCTGGGGTTGCAGAGATGCTGTGAGCTGCTTTGGGGCCCAGAGCTGTTGGCAGCTACTGCCAGGGGCTCTTCATGGTCATGGAAGTACCCACCTCCTGAGCAGTGGGGACTGAGCGTGGGGCTGAGGCCAGCCTGGTCTAGGGTGGGATGTCCCTGCGCATGGCAGGGGGATTGGACTAGATGAGGTCCTTTCCAATCCCTTATGATCCTATAACAAATGCTGCTTCTCTGGAGGAAAAACAACTCCCTTCTGTGATGGGAGCTAGAGGACCAAGTAAAATAACGCCTTTTGGAAGACCACCTCTGCTTGGCTTTTGTATGTATTTTTCAGTTGGCTGGACTCTTTCTCCTGTACAAACAGCAACCAGAGATGGCATAAGCCAGCAAAGTGCTTACAGGGCAAGTGCCTGTCGGGTTTGGCCTTGGGTGTCAGGGTCCTGCCAGCTGATCGGGAGGTGGATGCTGGCCCCTGGCCTTCGTGGCAGCCCCTCCTGCTTTGCTTTGGGTTATGGAAACTGTCCTCCTTAGAGACCATATCTTGGAGTGCTGGCATTTTCCACGCTGCCTGCCAAGGGGGCTGTGTAGTGTGGATTAGCGGCTGTTTTCTCGCATGGGGCCACTGGAGCACAGCCTGATCGTCAGGGGATTTGACTTTGGTCACGCACCGGCCGCAGGGTCCAGAGCACCTGTGTTATTTCTCGGAGGCACCTGACTGCAAAGGGCACCTTGCTCTGCTGCAAAGGAGCTGGGGAGAAGCCATGGTGGTGTGTCCAGGCTCTGGTGAGGGGCAGCAGGTAGTGGAGATTGCTTGTGCTGTGATCATTGGTGATCTCATTGATCCATAGTCCGATTAGTCACCCGCTCCAAGCAGGTGCGAGCACAGTGCTAAAACATTAGAGGAGCCTGGAGACGTGAGTTAGTGCAGGGCATGGAGGTGAAAAACAACTGAACAAAAACTCTTCTGACTTGGTGTCAGCTTAATCTCAATCTACTCATTAACACAACCACAGCTTTGCAGCATTGTGCACCCTGGTGCTGCCTCACTGTACCTTGTCTAGTTCTCTAGGCTTCCTGCTCCCCAGGACTGTGGCTATCAGGGCACATTCCCTGCAATTGCTGCCCATCCCAGAAGGAGCAAAAACATCCCTGTGTGGCCCCTAAATGTGGGAGCAAAGGGAAGAGGGCTAAAAATAAGGTTTCTGTTGCTTTTATGAAAGTGTGTTGTAATGACGGAGAAAACACAGTCTCTGTGACCAGAGAGAACTGGGTCTGTGTTAGGGTACCTCAGCATCACAGCTACATAAGGAGTTTGAGAGATGAGACCCTTCTTTGGGTGAAGTTGATGGTCTTCTGCAGCAGTGCTAGTGCTGAGTAACACCAGCACTGTTGATGGCAGAAAAGAAGTTCAGGGTTTTTTTTCAACAAAACTTGTTTCTCTAAACTTTCTGACCTTGAAGTTTTCGGCCAGAGCTTTGGTATTTCATGTTCCCCTACCCAGTGAAAAATGAAACTCAGCACGGAGCGGACAGGGTGCAGCAGGCGCGTTACTAATGGGATGTGGAAGTGCCATATGGTCCTGAAAAATCACTGTCAGTGAGACAACGTTGAGGAGCTCTGCCTCAGAGGGGAGGCGGGGAAGAGGCAATTAATCATCTTCACCTCCTAACAAGTATGTGAGCTCTAATACCAACCAGCGTTCCTGCTGGAGGAGCAGGACTTCAAAGCTCGTGGTGCCCTGTAGCCCAGCAGATGCATGGAACGTTGCGGAGCAGAGGCAGCGTCCTGCTGGGTTACAGCATGTGCATCTGAAAGTGCCAAGAACCAGTGACAAATGTGATGGGGGTGGCTGTAAATGCTCCCTTGGGAGGGGGGGATATTGTGTTTTACAGGGTTTCATCCAGGGTGTGCAGCTTGCAGCATCCCCAGCTCATTCCAACGCTGGTCTCTGTCTGTGGGACACTAAGGAAAGCGTGCTCCTGAGGCGCTCCAGCTGGAGAGCTTTCCTTTCTCTTGAATCCATAAAGCAAGGAAGATTTAACCCCTGTGAGCACTTGACTCTGGTCTCATAGGACTCAAGTCCCATTTGGATCAGTCGTGTGAGTGCAATGCTTAATAAACTGTCTAGGGGATCCTGCTGTGGCAGGGGGATTGGACTAGATGATATTTCGAGGTCCCTTCCAATCCTTAATGATTCTATGAAACACATCCCTGAAGCCACCAGTTGCCTTTCCACCGCTGGAAAATCAGCAACTCCTTGTTCTTTTGTCTTTATGCTCTGGCTGGACAAAGTTGAAAGTGGTATTGAGGGAGAAAAAACTGTTTATTCAGGCTTTTCAGTCTTTAACAGATGTCCTTTTGTCCTAAGCACCTCCATTTGACACACTTCCCATCTTGGTGGAGTCTTCAGTGCCATACTCTGGACACAGATGGGCTCCTACCACCCTTCCCAAGGTTCTCACAGCAAACTTGGTGTTACACTGGAAAATAGGATCGAGCAAATAGTGCTTCAGCTTGTCTCTATTTCCATTGTCCGTGGATAAAATAGTACTTCCAACCTCATAGCACTGCCTGCATAGTGAGCAGTAGGTGCCTTCTGGAGCACCTATCTGCCAGGCCATGGAGATTGTGAATATTTATAGAGAAGCTGGAGCTGGATGTGTCCATGCCTGCAGTGCTGGTCGTTGCTGGGGAGTACAGGTCGGGGCAGTGGCTTGCTTAGGGCAAGCCTGTGACTTCTAGAGGAGTTTATATCCGTTATGTCTGGAGCAGAAGGACTTGTTCCTGGCTAGTGGTGATGGCAGGGAGAGGGATAGTGAAGTGCATGGTGATGTGGTTGCTGTAAGTGGCGTGGGCAGCTCCTATACAAAGCAACAGGGTGAGGATTGGCAGCACTAGGAAGAGGATGCTGGAGGAATGAGCCCTTGGTCTGCCTCAGGCAGCTTTTTTCTGCTTTATGCTGAGGATGCCCCTCTGAGAAGGGCCTTGGGAGCAGTTTCTAGTTTGTCCTTCCATCTGTGCCGGCCACAGCTCTTCCTGATGGGCTCAGTCCAGCACTGACACCACTGCTGCAGGAGCCACAGCTTTTTCCATAAGATATTCAGAACGAACTAAGTCAAACCAAGCTGTCCTTGGCTCTGGTTAAGTGAGCAGGCAGTGAAAATTCAGTGCTCTGAGAAAGCTCCTACTTGCATTTCCACATTCAGCATTGTCCTGAGCTGTAACACAAAACAGGTCCCGCAGAGGCTTGTGTAGTGGGACCTCTGCTCAGGCAGGGATCAGCCACCAGCATCCTCCACGTGGTAGAGTTATCTCGGCACAAAATGCCTTTGCAGAGCAGTGTGGTAAAGACCTGGAGGTGAACATGTGTGGCATGATGCTTAACTATAAAATCCAGTACTCAGCCTGGGATGGATGGGTTTTGCTAGGATTTTTTTCTGAGCCTGAAAGGGGATGTGCATGTGAGTGTTCTTCCTCTTGTCTACTATCAGCCCTAAAAGACAATGCCTTTCATCTAAAACTTCTGCCGCTCTTCCATGCCCAGGAAGACTGCCCCACTCTCCCAGCAGCACTGCAAACTCAGTGGTTTTGGTGTCTTATACCCACCGTGGTGCATCTGTGGGGAGCAAAACATCCATCTGATGAGCACAATCATGTCAGCAGTCACAGGGTGGGTGCAAGAGCAGCCAAGCTGGAAATGACCGATGCTCTGAATGGGTATTTGAGACCTCCCGCTTGCTGCGGATAGGGACATGTGGGGCTTGGCTGAGCACACAGGGCTTCAGCTGGGAATGAGCAGCTGCAGTTGTGCGTCCAGTAGTCTCTGGCAATTCACTGCATCCTACAAATGTTGTTTTATAAAGATGCTTTCTGAAGCAGCTCTTATGTCCCAGTGAGGGGAGGTAGGCTACCAAACCAGCTGTGGTGTTGGGTGGTTTTTTTTTTTTGCTACTTGGGTATACTGGAGTTTCAAACTTCTCTGCTTGGTTTGCCAGTTGCTGCTCTTTCTGATGCTACCCAGTTGTTTTGCATGGCCTTGAAGTGGTTTCTCAGCTATTTGAACTCCCTAAATGACAATGCTTCATTATTGTCTGATGGAGAAGTGGAATCTTCTGTTTATATGTAAAGGTTCCCCTCCTTTCCCCCCCTACCTCCCTCAACATATGCAAAGGCACTGCAGAAACTGGAAGCAGATAAAAAGAAGAAAACAGGCTTTTAAAGCAAGTTCTGAAGTGTAAAGATGTGAAGGCCACTTAGAAACCGTTGCCTCACGCTTTCTCCCACACTGTGATTCATTTGGTCCAATCCATCATTGATTCAGCATGCTCATCCACCAGAGCCTTCAAAGACAACTGTGCATCTGCTTTAGCCATTCATCAAGAAGCAGCACAAAAGAGAAGGGCCAGAGAAAATGTATTGCCAGCTCCCTTTGGTGCTGCTTAATGGGTGTGAAAAAAGGACAGTGGTGAAGCTTGGTTAATGAAAGCCAGGAGAGCCAAAGAAGTGCCCCTGGGACGTATATCTTTCAGCCCAGGTATGGACCTTGCTAAATTTGATTCTGCTGAGGAACTTCAAACGCTGAGCAGGAGAGCCAAAACGAGGTCAACATGCACAAGGATAATCCAGTGCAGGCGGATGCTCTTCCCCAGATGTGCCCCCTCCTAGCCTTGCATGGACACTGAGGGGAGAGGGACTGTGGACCACACTGCCCTGTTGTGTTTTCAGGGAGATAATGATGCTCTGCTGCTTCAGAGAGCTTCTACTGCCTGATCACTAAAGAGATGCCCTGGTGTGTTTAATTAAAATTCTAAAGGAGCAAAGCACAAAGATAGGCCCTGTCTTTTTCAGGGCTGCTCATTCAGCCACAGCCCTGCCTGCAAATCATCTGTCCTGCACATCATCCAGCACATCCCCACAGCACAGTCCTCTGCTGCCCAGGAGCCACTGGACCAAGCCCAGCTTTGTTGACGCTGATGTCAAGCTGTGTGCATGTGGCCCCAGTGCATGGACCTGCTGTGAGCACCTGGGGTACCTGAGCTTGCTAGCACAGGCATCCGCTCTCTGCTGTGCTCTACAGGGGATGCGTATGGCTGAGCAACCCCCCAAGAAGCAGCACCACCTCTGACCAGCCCAGCCCAATGTGGTGGCCAACCTCAGTTTGTGGTGGTCCCTAGGGGGAGTCTCTTAACAGAACCTGGATGGTATTTTGTTGAGGTTGCAGTGCTTGCTCCTTACATCATCTGTGACCCTGCTGAGCTGTCTAGTGAAGAAGTGAGGGATGTTTTACTTCATGTGTTTCTGTTTATTTTCTTGCCTTCTTACGTTGTCTTTCTCCTGGTCCTTCTTTGCCCCCTGTGGTCCTCCCTTATGCTGTCTGTCCCTCCTTCTCACACACCCTTTTCCATGTAGAATGGAAGAGAAGGAAAGAGATGGCTGTTTAACACTTGCGTGTTGACCTTAAAAATGGAGAGTGCTGGAGGGAAAACATTCTTGTTGCAAATCTCGAGGTCTGTAGGAAAAAGTAAAAGGAAAAATAAGACAACCTGGTGGGGGTGTCGCGCCTCTGACTGCACAGCTCCGTGACTCAACAAACTGACGTGTTCAAACAATGCTGGGGGACATCACCAGGTGCTGCGATAGGAGAGGAGATGTGGTCTCCACCTTCCTCTTGCCCAAGTACAGTCATGCCGGTGCAGGTGGGAGGTGGTTGGTATTTCAGAGGGACTTGGCATTTCTGATACTGAAGCCAGAGCACCACCAACTACAGGAGGAGGTTGAATCCGCAGATGGCCTGGGCTATCCTTATGTGACGTCTTTTACAAAAGGAGTTAGGTACTTGAGATGGGACTGCGGTCTCCTTGGCTGCAACAGGAGTTAACATTGACAGGATATGTTTTATTTGTCTGGGCAAATAAGCAAAACCAGAAGAGGATCCTTGAAGCTCACCCCAAGTTCCTGTGCCAGCCCACTCTCTGTTAACCAGGACAGGTCCTTTGTCCTTCGGTGTGAGTTTATTGTGGTGGAGAAAGGTTGTCATGAGTTGCATAAAGGAAGAAGGACACTGTACAATGCCACAGAGAAGGCTCTCGGGCAACTTATTGGCTGGTACAGAGCTATAGAACAAGTCTTCCTCTTAATTATCCCGCTTTGCGGGGAGGTTGTGGCTGCCTCCTGTGTTCTCACATGATGTTTGTCCCCCATATTATGTTCTTTTCAATCAAAGGCTCTTAGCTTGACATTTTTGTGAAGGCTGCTTCCAAGTAGTTGAGCAACAATTTGTTCTCGGAATAAACCAATTTGCAGCTGGGGCCTGAAATGCTTTGAAGAAGATGAGTTTATACTTGCAGGCATTCTACTCTGTGCTTATCTTGATTTGGCCTTCCAGGTCTTAGTCCAGATTTACAGCTGAGCACAATCTTTTCTTCAGGACGGGGAGGGAAAGCACTGTGCTCCCCAACAGCAGGGGAAAGGGTGAGCTGGTGTCCTACATCCTTAAATTAAAGAGTTTCTGGACCTGCGTGCTGCGCTGGCCAGCGTGTGCTCGTTTCTGTCCCTTCCATACTGCAGGGTGTGGATGGGAGCTGATGTGAATTATTAATTGTTGTTCTTCAGCTCTGTAAAATAAGAGTTGTGGGTTACGACCTCCCTTGGAGTAGGTTGGAAAATCTGGACAAGAAGCCTGTAGAAGTACCTTGAGGTTTTTCGTTGTAGTGCCTCTATGGCAGAAGCCCTGCTGTACCTGCCTTTCAGGTCAACTGTAAAGACTCTTGTATGGGTCTCCATGCTGCAGATTGGGATTTGCTTTTGCTGGCTTCAGCTCCTGCTTTAGCCTTTTGCTCTTGAAGTCCTTTGACTTCAGTCAACTCTGGAACTTTAGTTTTAAAGCCTGGGAGAAGGCTGCTCTCTCGCTTGCAACCCCTCCCTGCAAGCCCTTCACCGTTCTGGAAACATTATAAATCACCCTGGTGAGGTTCGAGTTTGCTGATGGAGAAAGCAGGACAACGTATGCCGCCGAATGAGCGTCCTCATGTTAAAAGGCTCTTGATGGGATCCGGGGCAGTGAAGTCAAACAGCGCCAGCGCGGGTGCGGTCAAAATTGTGAACAGACATCGGGTTAAGATAAAACAGTGTTCTAGCATTAGTGTGTGCTTTTATAGACAGTTAGTAGCATGGATGTTGACCTTATGTTTGGCAGAAGTAGACTACTCAAAGCATGTATGCAAGGCAGATGGGGAATGCGATTTAATTAAAAAAGAAAATATTATGATATTCTGAGAACAGAGTGGTAAAACCTTCTGGCTGCGCAGGAATTTCTTCTGAGAAATGGAAGGCACTGAAAGGCTGGACTGGGAAGGGATGGCATCTGAAATGTCCTTCCCCAGTAGGGAGGAAGAAGGATGATCCCGGGGTATCTGTCTGGCAGCAGGGTTATCAGTTACTCTCCAGAGCAGCAATGGCTGGAGACCTTCCAAGCTCATTTTTCCATAGGAAGGTGCCAGCTTGCTGGAGCCAAGGTACTTTGCAGAAGATGGTTAGATTCCAGCAAGATAGCAGTGATGGCTCCCTGCCCACTGGAGCCAGCTGCTGCTGGCACCCCTTGCCCCGTCCCCACCTGTGTTGCCCACCTGTGCCTGCACTTGCCCCAGGGATCCCCTCAAGCTCCCTGGGTCCTGTGCCAGCAGTCTTGTACTGACTAAACCCCAAGACACCAGGTGATGTGAAGGGGAGGTGGAAGCTGAGCTTGATAAACAGGAAAGTCCTTTGTGCATCTGTGTTTCACTCTGTCCCTCAGGGACATTTAAGAAAGACCCTGTGCCTGGGGTTGTTGACTCCCAGCTCCTCTGCCCTTCGCCAGCAGGCAGTGAGGAGCAAAGCCCTTTGAAGCGTGGCTGCAGTGAGGCAGGTTTTGGGGTCGGGGATCCCTGCAGGAGGTCAGCTGTGCAGTCCTCTCCCTGTGGGAATGATGTGACCCTGAATTCCTGCAGGGTGGGAGAGGGCAGCAGAAACCTCGACTTGTTCCCCCAATGTTTTGCAATTACACTCTGCTCGCTGCTGTACATCCGCTCCTGCCCACCTTCACCCCGTCCAGAGATGAGCCTGCAGCTGCTCCCTGGCCCCACATGAGCAGGGGGGACAGCAAAAATGGGTCTGTGTGAGGCAGCTGCTGGCCACATTGCACAAATAAATACCCAGGGGCTTTCCTAAAGGGAGGGGCTGCAACCTTGAGGTCTTGCTCCACCATGGATTCTCGCTACCAACGATTGATGCCTCCCTGGGGACTCCAGCAGAATGCTGAGTGGGCAGGCTTTGTGGAGATAGGGCAGTTTAAGGAGCTTTTGTGTAGATTTAAGAGCCTTTGGGCAGATACCTGCTCTGAAAATATTGGCCATGGGCACCATGGTGTGGAAAAGTCTCTGTGAGGTTGAGTAGGTCTGCGGTTGCTGGGGTAGAGTAGGATCCCAAAGTCAGAGGGAATTGGAGGGAGGACAGTCCTGTGTGCAGGTACAAGGGTGACCTCCTTTCCCAGGAGAGGGGATTTCTGGTGGGTGATGGATAGATGTGTCAGCTCAGGGAGGACCTTCCTCTCAACGGGGCTGCTTGTGTGTGTAAGGACATCAGCCTTGCTCACAGCATTGGTCACCAGGTGGCAAGGTGGCTTCTGCCACAGACTCATCCCTTCTGGGAATGATCCCCTACCCCTTGCAGACCTGGTGATCATCACCCACCTTTTGAATGCCCCCAGAAAACTGGGGAGAGGGCAGCACAGTCTACAACCCTGATCCTCCAACCCATCATTCAGTGCTGTCCCCATGCCAAACCTGCAAACCTTCTGCCCCAGCTCTGGGGGTCTGTGGGGACTGAGGCGAGCGGGTCTGGCTGCAGGCTCCAGCTCCTTCATTTGTAAATAAGCACCTAGCTGCTATGGTAATGCTGATTTAATTTACGATAAGTATTTCTACAGCTGTTCTGGGGGATTCACGCTGCTTTATGCTAAGTGTTCATTCTTGGCTGCTCCCAGCTGCAGATGTGTGTCGGTCAGGCACAGGGCTAAGGACAGGTTCTGCCACGTGGGATGGCTTTGGGGTTTGTGGAGTAAGTCAGTTGCTCTCCAAGATCACTTGTATGCAGCTTACACAAGATGGGGACCAGTACCTGTCTGTGCTAGCAAAGCAGGTTGAGAGTTGTAGGTTACCTAAAGCATTTTTAAAGGAAAGACACCAATCCCCTTCTCAGCCATAGATGTCCTGTGATTTTTACTTGCCCTCTGCCCAGCCACAGCAAGTCAGAACCCATCCTGGGTTTTCTTGCCTCAATTACAGACTGTTAAATTGGTTGTCGCTTCTTTACAGAATCACAGAACTTAGGGATTGGAAGGGACTTTGAAAGAGCATCTAGCCCAATCCTCCCCTGCCAGAGCAGGATCCCCTAGATCAAGTCACACAGGAATGTGTCTAGATGTTTTAAACATCTACAAAGGGGGAGACTGCACAACCTCCCTGGGCAGCCCATTCCAGTGCTGTCACCTTCACCCTGAAGAAGTTCCTTCTCATATTTTTGTGGAACCTCCTCTGTTCCAGCTTACACCCATTGCCCCTTGTGCCCAAGGTTTGAATCATCATGTTGAGTTGAGATATGGAAAACAAGGGGATGGATGCTGGGCCCATGGTCCAGGCACCAGTCAGCTCAGGGGCTGTTGGTGGAGGCAGGTGAGGGTTAACTGCTGGAGACGGTCCTTGCCTTGGAGCAACCACCTGGATGATGCTACTTCAGAGCTGGTTATGGGAGCGCTGTGCAGTCCACCTCCTGCCCCATCACTGCCCACTTCCTCTTCCTTAGGGGCATGGGGACACATTGGCCATCCTCAGAGACCCAACAGATCCCCTGCCCCGCTCTGCTGTGCACCTGAGCTATATTAGTCCCTCTGGGTCTGAAACCTCTCCCACCCATGGGATGGGTAGATTCCAAAGCTGAAAGGCTGCCAAAGCATTCTGCTGTAGCAGGTGGGCCCCGCTGATGGGGAGGAGCTGCTGTGAGCTCTCATGGCTCCCGGTCCTGGCTTCTCTGGTGCTGCAAGCAGCTGGGAAGTTGCTGCTGTTGGCCAAGTGTGGTAAAAGTCTCCCTCCTTGGGCTGGGCTGGGCTGGGTTTGAAAGCCCAGCTTAGCTTGCACTGGGGCTGAAGACATTCTCTGCAAAATACATGTTTCAGGGCACATAGGTCTCCAGTCAACCTTCTGCTGGTGATGGTGTTTTGGGCAGGCTTTGGGGACTAGCAGGGTGTCTCATAGACCTGAGGCAACACTAGATCCAATGCATGATTGGACCCAGCAGCTCCATAAACTTTGCACCCCCTGAGATGATACTGGGTCTGTCATGCTGATATAAGCCTGGCTTTGACAGGAGCCTTTGCGTGAGCTCTCTTGCATCTGTTTATAGCTTGAGATTGTCTGTGACTTTTAAACACGGCAGCCAGGAGTAAACGTGGCGAGCCCAGGGCCCGCTTTGTTATGACAGTTTGTTGCAGGCAGGAGGCAAACTCCTGCTCCAATAACAAACACCCAGTGTTATGACACTTGTACCTTTCCAACTATTTATGTAAGCACAAATATTTTGTTTTAAGGTTTGAGACTCGCCGTTAACATAAAGCAGTCTCATTCCTTTCAATACAGCCCCGTTTTCACTCAGGGAGTTGTTGTTTAATGAAAAGGTTAATTGTGGTTTATGGGGTTCTACCACCTGCCCACCGGTTTCTGGTGTGGAGGGAGGTGAGGTGCTGCTCCCCGTGCTCATGCTGAGCCCTGGGCTGTGAACACAGGCACATCCTAGGAAGAAAACAAGATGTATGACAGAAAGTAGCTCGGAATTCAAAGGAGTTGATGGTGCAAATTAATTGAAGGGGTGCAAGCTTGATTTCAAGTGAAATGATTTCCAACAAGGCTACCCCATCGCAACGAGCGATGGCGAGAAGGGAGTTTCAAAGGATGTGAACTGCTCTCTGTGTGGCAGTAAATGCGTTCAACCTTTCCCTTTATAGATTCATGAATACCAGGTTGGAAGGGACCTCAAGGATCATCTAGTCTGACCCATCAAGCTAAATGTAGAGTTTAAATTAGATGTCCCAGCAGTCTGTCAAGCTGGGTCTTAAAACTGTCTAAGGTAGGGCAATCAACCACTTCCCTTGGGAGATTATCCCAGTATTTAATTGCTCTAATGGTGAAGAATTTTCTTCAGGACTCTAGTCAGAATCTTCCCAGGAGTAACTTACACCCATCACCCCTTGTCTTTTCCCTATGACTCCTTGTAAAAAGGGAGTCAGCAATGTCTTGGTAGCTACTCTTTGGGTACTAGTTCACGAGGATAAGGCCCTCCCTAAGCCTTCTCTTCATAAGGCTGAACATCCCCAGCTTTCCCAACCTTTTCTTCCATCCTCTGTTCATCTTCGTGACCTTTCTTTGCACCCTTTCCAGCCTGTCCCCATCTTTTTTGTATAGCATGGACCAAAACTGGACAGGGCACTCAGTACTCACTACTTAACTTCCATGTTAAAGACAGTCCTGCATGGGTTTCCCCTCTCCTGAGATTGAATTAATTAACTTGACGTTTCTTCTTAAAAGCACATAATGACTGGGGAGAGCAGAAGGAACCTGAAGTTTAATCTTGACTTGTCAGCAAATTCCTCCTCCTCTGGCAGCCAAAGGAGAAGCAGCCTTGCACTTGCATAATGCCCTGGTGTGGCCGCCGGACTGTTTTGATTAAATGGATTCTGAGGGTTTAGGAAAACTACAAATTTTATTGCTATGGTGTTCTTTGCAAAAGTGATGTAAAACATCATAAAGCTGCCAAACCACCACTGCAGAACGGGGACTCATGCTGACCACCTCTGCAGCAGGGACTGTCAGCTCCAGAAAGTGCTGTTAAGAAAATATCTGAGATGGAGTTGCCAGGAAGGTGTGGGGAGGGGGGAGGCTTGTCCATTCCAAACTTTTTTTGCCCCTCTTTATGAAGATTTAATGTCTTTTGGTATGGGCCACTTTGAAGCCACATCTGAATGTGGCCCAGATTTCATATAGAATTAATTAGAATTAAGATGTTTGAGAGCCAAACATCTCTCTCTGCAGTGGCATCACTCATGGCATCAGTAATGGTCTTGTACCTCTTTTGCCTTTCTTCCATCTCCAAAGAGATTTAACAACAGCCCTGCATTGCGGCACTGACTATTTCTGCCTTTAGACTGCTGTGGTGATGGACTCAGGGACAAGTTACAAAGCAGCATGGTGTCAGAGACCTCCTTTCAGAGAAGGTGCTGGTACCCCCAAACCTCATGTAGGGAGCTGGCTCCTGCTCTGTATCCACCCTGCGTTGCTTCCTGGATGCCCCAAGCTGTTCTTTTGGCTGCCCATGAGGAGTGAATTTGTGCCTAGATATCTTCATCATGGTTCAAGACACACACTGTGGTCTCCAGGTCAGTCTGTGCTCTCTTAGACCTAACTAAACGTCAGGTGCTTTGTTTTTTAACTTGTGAGTGGGGTATGACCTGATGCTGGAACATAAAGGCCTGATGGTGTCTGGCTGCAGGTTTTGACAGGTCCCTTTGCGGCAAAGCCCTGCAGGCTTTGGGCTGGATGGAGATGGCAGGAGCCAGGCACTGTCCACTGGGAAGGATGGTCCACCTTCAGCATTTAGGGAATGCTCCCTCTTTTGGCAAATCTGTTCCCGTGGATTATAGGGATGAAATGCAGCTCAGGATTTCCTCAGGATATTAAAAATGAAATTCCTGAAATCAAACAGGTTGCATTCAGATTACAGCTGCCTTCCCTTGTGACCGATGCCAGATGGACGTGCTGCGTTCTGCCAGTGGCTTCAGTGGCCAGAGCCTGAGCATTTCACCATCCCAGGCCCTGAGTATGGGCAAAAGTCAGAGAAGAAGGGGAGAAAACAGAGCCCTGTTCATTGCCACAAGGGGTTAAGTGCTCTGCAGCTGGCAGCTCAGTTGTGGCCCCATGCTTGCTGTTGGACCCAACATCACCTCGGGTCTGAGCACAGTTGGGCACAGCATCAGCACTGTCTCAGGTGGGGATGGGACTTGTGTGCAGGAGAGCTGTGCTCTGACTGTTAAATGCCTTTAATGTATTTCTCTAAACCTGAAGGTTTAAATGATATTTTTTCTTCAAATAATGAACTAAAGTTGAGTAATTTAAGCCATTTTACAGCAAGGGCAATTGAATAATTGCTAATGGCTTTCAGCTGAATGTATTTAAAGTCAGGTCACAAATCTGAGCTGGTTTAAAGACCAGGGCCATTCCTTTCTCTTGACAAAGTATTCGATAACAAAGGTAATTACAAGATGGGATTCAAAGGCAAATTGAGATTTGAGTGCAAGCCTTGGCGAAGCAAAACGACTGACTTGGTGAAGACAAATGGACCAACTGTCCTGTAGATTAGTTGAGTGGAGCAAAACATGAAAACAGAGACCTGGATGTGGGGTGATGGGCACCTTGGCTGGAGGATCCCATGGGGACACTGGTGTGCAGAGCAGTGCAGGCTGGCAAGGGAGCACTGCCGTGGGTTCTGTGCCTTGGCGTGGTGACAGGGTGAAGTTTCAAAGTAACTCCGAAGCTAAGGAGAAATACTTGCCCCTGAATATTTGCATGGGTGTTCCCGGAGCACATGAACCTCATGCTCTTCCGAAGCACCATTTATTGATACTTCAGACAAGCCAGGACTTCTGCCCCAAGTTGCTGTTGGGGCAAGTCGTTGTTGTATTTGTTTGTTTTTCCTGCTGCACACTCAGGAATTTGTTGGCTTTGGGAGATGGCAGGTGTCGGTCCTCATGTTGCCACATGTGTGTCACTGAGGCCGTGTGAAGCCATGGTGATGAGTGCTGCCACATCTGCCATGGCAGTGCCAGCCATGCTGCCTGTCCTTGCTTCAGCTGGGGTAACTATGGACCAGGGAGAAACACTGCCATGTTTTCTCTAGCCTGCTATAACCCTTTTCCCAAAGGGGAGCTGCTTCAGAGGAAGGCACTAAAACGTTGTGGCTTGCAGACCTGTGCAGAGCATCTCTAAATCTGCTCTAGACACTAATTCCAACATGTTGCCTGAGTGATCATCCAGGATATTCACACACATCTCATCTGCAGTTGTCTCCTGAAGCTAAGTGGGAGCTTCAGTTTTACTGACACCTTATCATAGTTGTGGAGTCCCCAACACAAGAAGGATGTGGACTTGTTGGAGTGTGCCCAGAGGAGGTCACAAAAATTATCAGAGAGCTGGAGCATGTCTCCTGCGAGGACAGGCTCAAAGAGTTGAGGTTGTGCTGCCTGGAGGCTCCAGAGAGATCTCGTGGTGACCTCTCAGTACCTGAAGGGGGCCTACAGGAAAGCTGGAGAGGGACTGTTCACAAGGGTGTGCAGCGACAGGACGAGGGGCCATGGTTTTAAACTAGAGCATGGTAGGTTTAGATTGGATGTTAGGAAAAAGCTTGTAACAGTGAGGGTGGTGGACCACTGGCACAGGTTGCTCAGGGAGCTGGTAGAAGCTCCATTCCTGGAGGTATTTGAGGTGAGGCTTGATGGGGCTCTGAGCAACCTGTTGTACTGCTCACTCCAGGGGGGTTGGACTAGATGACCTTTAAAGGTCCATCCCAGCCCAATACATTCTATGGTTCTATAGTGGCCTCCATATCCCAGTGATATGGAGGTTGCATGAAACTCTGCCTCTTTCTGTCCTCTGGACTGACTTCTGCTCTGCTGGTTCTGGAGTCATGGGAGAAGAGAGATTCCTCAACAGGTCTCTTCAAATGATAGAAAGTGGATTGCTTTGTGTCTTACTTTTTTTGCTGCCTTTTAAGGTGACTTGTACTGGCTCTTCAGAAAGAACATTTTTCTTGCCCTCACTGTTTGCTCAGCTTCTCTGAACCCTTCCTGCCCTGCATCCTTCAGAGATGGAGTATCCTGTAGCAGAGTAGCACATCCCTGCTACTCCATCTCTATCTCCATTACAGAGTTTCACTGAGGCATGTTGTTCACTGTGCCTGTAGGGTCAGCTGAGGTCTTCCCTGTCCCTTCTGCTTTAATGCTATCAGTCCCTTTCTGCCCCATGCAGGGAAGTGAGGACCTTCCAGCGTGTACAGCTCTGCCTCTATCAGCACTGAACTTTGGTTGTTACTGCTTTGTTTGCATAAGGTGATAGTCCTGCCTGCCTTGGAGCTGTTATACATCATGGCCTGCCTTCTGCTGCAGTTTCTCTCTGTCCTGCCAACCAGCACATGTGGCATGGGGAGGTGTGATCTGTGAACACAAAGCTGCTCTGAACTTTAAGCCAGAATTACCCAGGATTTGCTGTGGGTAGTTCTAGTTCTGAGTGGCGGATCTGAGACTTCCTTTTGCAGTTCAGTAGTGCTCATTCTTGCAGCCCCTCACTGCAATTCTCGTGGGCTTTCTTCAGGCTTTACAGCTTCTGGCAGAAGATCCTTCCCTGACCGGATCCCATCTGTTCAGCCTCCTCAGCTGAGGCATCCTTCTTAAGGTCTTGCTCCTTGCAGATTCCCTTATGGATGCTCCTGTTCTCCGTCAGACTTTGGCAGTCTCCATCCTCATGTCATCAGAGCAGCTCCTCAGCTGAAGTCATGGCTATCCTTCATTTTCCTTCCCTTGCCCTGTTACTTGCTTGCTGGGACTCTTAAGGCATGAGATAAGGAGAAAGCAAAGAGCAAACAAAGCTGCTAGTGGACTTCTAACACCCGTTGCCTTGGGAAAGACACTGGGTCTTGCACTTTAGTGTTTTCTTTGCTATCACCCAACTTTCCACCCCACACTAACACGGGAACAGTTAAGCAGCATAAATAGCAAACAGGTTCATGTGCCTAAGCACTTCCAGATGCCTGAGCAGGTAATGCTTTGAAATGTCTTTCAAATGAGCGCTGAGTTTTGACCTGCAGGATAAATGCTGACTGGCATGACACAAATAATACCGATCTTGAAAATTATCCCAAATTATCCCCCCCTGTTGTAATGGTGCTAACAGCTCCGAGACCTGCACCTTAATGAAGCGGTTTCCTGCCAGGATACTGTAGAGCCCTGCAGTTACTGTCACTGACTTGTACCTTGAATTACCATGTTTTTGTTAATTGTCCGTGCTTCCTCATCTAGGTCTGAACACAAAACCTTTTGCTTTTAATTTATTGTCTGCTCATACAGTCATGCTCCAGCCGTGATCGAACTCCACATCCTCTTGCAGTGGAGCCGAGGCGCTGTGCGCTGGGTGTTCAGCATCACTCACGCAGAGCTTTTTCCTTCCGTATGCTTTCCTCGTGCAGGGGTTCTGCAGCTGGTCTCTGCAGGACAAAGAAATGTGAGAATGAACTTCTTCACAGAGAAGGTGACAGAGCACTGGAATGGGCTGTCTCCTTCTCTGGAGATATTTAAAACCCGCCTGGGTATGTTCCTGTGTGACTTGGTCTAGGTGATCCTGCTGTGGCAGGGGGATTGGGCTAGATGATCTTTCGAGGTCCCTTCTGATCCCTAATGGTTCTGTGAATCTGTGATTTTTTTCCCCCTTCTCCCTCTGATTACAAACCTCTTTTTGAGGAGGATGGAGCTCATTGTATTGCAAGAGGAGCACTACCAAAAGGAGTAATGCATTTAGTTCAGTGGTGCTTAGATGTCTCCGTTATGACTGTAGGCTTCTGCTATCCAAACAGCTTAGCTGGTCCCAGTACTTTTAGAAGAATAATTAGGACAGGGTGTGTTTTGAGTCCTTCCAGGAAGAAAATTCTTTGGAACTGCTCACACTTGAATGTAGCCTGGAAATCAGAGCAGATCAAACTCCAGACCAAACTGGTACTGGTGTGAGTAGAGTGATTTTTGCCTATGAAATAGGGAAGAGGAGATGGAGGTGAAAACCCGCACCCAACTCCAAGATCCACTGGGAGGACTTCTTGTCCTTTAGAAATCCCAGCATCACACCCTACCTCGTTCCAAATCCAACGAGCTCACGAGAGACAGTTTCTGTAGAGATTGCCGTTACCTACATGCTTCAAAAATTCCTCCGTGTGCTGCTTCTGGTGTGTTTTGCTGCCGAGAACGAATCTCAGCAGCACAGAGGAGTAATTAACGTGCGAAAAACCTGAGGTCTGTGTGTGGGATAAACTGGTGAGCGGGACCGTGCCCTGTCGTGTTGCACAGCGCGATCCAGTCGGATTCCTAGTTAACAGTTTACAAATCCTTCCGTCTTAGACAAGGGCTCCTGCACGTGGGCAAGGAGTTCAACGACCCGCTTAAAATTACTGTGAGAGAGAGATCGCTTCATTTTGCACCGACTGATAACAAACATTCAATGTGGTTTTAGAGCCCTTCCTTCCCCGGCTGTTAGTATTTTATCTTAGCATTAAATTTTACACGTTAAAGGAATTATCCTCCTCTTACTGCGTTCTGACTGCTCCCACTTTCTCCTCCAATAGCTGTAGGAGACCTTCCCTAATCTTTCCAATTAACTCGGTATTTCCTGTAAGGCTAGCACTGAAGAGGGTAAGAAAGGAGTGTAAAGCGAGGAAAGACATCTGTCAACTATTGGAAATACTTTCCGTGTTAGAAATTGAAGGGAGCCCACACTGAAGCCAGATGATCTGACAAGAAGAACAATTGCAGCGTTGGCTTGAAAAGAATGTGGGTGATTTGTTATAGCTGTCCTCACAGTAGGCACCCGGTTGTCATGTTCATATGAGAATACCTTGGAGATATGCTAAACACATATCCTGTTCCCATCGGGAGTGCTGAAGGGCCAGAACGGGCAAGGTTTGACTTGCATTTTCTGGAAGACATAAATTATCATTTGCACCCAAATCTCCATCTTTTCAAATCCTTCTCATTCCTCTCTGCTGTCCCGCGACTAATTTAAAGCAAGCTGTGAAAAGTTTGTGTGTTGTGCAGGCAACTGAAAGGGGAAGGTCCAGCGGCTATTGAAACTGCTGATTGACCCTTTTGAGGGGTGAGGCTGTGCAGAAAGCTTGTAATGGTCTGGTTTTGGCTGTGAGCTTTGTGTAATAAGTTGGTGGAGACCCGTTTTGGTAACTGCAGTCAAAATTATGGAATGGTTTCTGGGGAGGAGAGACCCAGCACTTCAGCTGATCTGCCACATCAGCTCCTGAATTGTTGTTTGCTTGGTTTACTTCTTGGTTCATTCTGGTTTGAAACTGGCTCCAGCGTAGCCTGGAGATGAGCTGGAAAAACCATTTGGCGTTGTCAGCCAGAACATGTTTTAACAGCAGAATGAGTCTGCAGATTTCCAGGGCTGTCCCACTTCTTCCCACCCAACCCAGAGCGAATGAATTCTGGATGCAAAAAGAACCGTCTCCATCCTCCTAAAGGGCAGAAGATGTGATTTCATTGCGCTAGTTTCTGCACCACTTGGTGTCCTTCTTCCTTCCCCCATCTGATCAAAGAGCAGCTTTTCAGCAGTCCCTCACCATCCCATGTGCACAAGGAGACCTGTGAATTAGTCAAGTCGAGATGTGGGCCCCATCAGTTTGACATTACGCCCTTGTGTTGTCCAACACTTCATCTTGCTCATTGTGCCAGGCTCCAGGAAAACAGAAGAAACTTCTGTGAACAGCTGGATTAGTTTTAAGGGCAGAGACTATCACAAGATCAACAACTGGAAGTTTACATTTCATGAATCATTGGATTTACCCAGTCATCCCTGGCAATGAGCCCAATAACTCTTACTCCAAAATGGCCTGCCAGTGAAGATGTCAAGGGATGGAGACAGCGTCAGTAGCTCCTTTGTTATCTTTGTGTTTAGTCACGACGCTTGAATTTGGCTGTGTTCATAGCACTAATTCACACCAGTCCTTCCTCTCAGAGTTTCGGTGGCGGATGTTACTGCGGTATGAGGAGGACTCTAGCAGTCACTGCTACTAGGTCCTTTAGAGCAGTCTGTGCACTAGATATCATGGAAAAAAGACCAGTCTTGCCGGTAGGAGCCCAACAGTGCCCAGTGGCATCCGGTTTGAGATTTTTGAATCAATCCAGAATTACCCTGGAAAGCAGCACAGCTCTGTTAGCGGTGTCCTCCTCCGCTGTTTTAAACACAGACTTCTAATGTAAACTGTTCAAGTTCTCTTTCAAACAGTTAAACCTGACATCTTCTGGGATGTTTCCTGCTCAAGCTGTGTCTCTTGCCACGGCATCTAATAGGGATGGACCTAGCAAGGACAGGTATTAGTGCAAGGCTTACGGCCGTGCACGGTGGGTTTTCCTGCTCCAGTCCGTGCCTGGAGAATGCACTGTGTTCATCTTGAGAAACAGACCTGTCTAAGAGTGTCCTTTCAGCCTAGAGCAGAGAAGACTCTGTAGGGACCTTGTAGCTGCCTTCCAATACCTGAAGCATTGGAACCTACAGGAAGACTGGAGAGGGTTCTAGTGAGAGGACAAGGGGAATGGTTTTAAACTGAAGGAGAGTAGGTTTACATTAGATTTTAGGAAGAAGGTCTTCAATGCAAGGGTAGAGAGACTTAAATAGATCGCCTTGGAAATGCTGTGGATGCCCTTGAGGTGTTCAAGGCCAGACTGGACGAGGCCTTGAGCAACCAAGTCTAGTTGGGTGATGTCCCTGTCCGTGGAGGTCAGAGTAGATGATCTCTAAGGTCCCTTCCAACCTAAGCTGTTCTATGATTTATCTTTCAAAACTTTCACCTCTTCCTGCAAACTTTGCCTCCTTTCAGCCTGTTTGGTGGGACATCCCAGCCATGACCAGTTCCAGCCCCTTAAACTCCTGCCTTACACATCTCCCAGTCCAGCCTCATGTCACACGTGCTATTTGCAGAAAATATTTGTCAAGACCAGGTGGTTGAAAGTAAAAATGCCACCAGATCTGCCTTTTGTAACCATGCGAGCAGCTTGTTAAAATTAGTCCCCGGCTGAGCCGAGCTGCAGTACATCTGTGCTGTCAGCCGGCCAGAGAGCCAGCGATACCACCCGCTCCCACCGCGCCGGCCCCACACGGGAGCCCTGCTGCTACAGCCGATCGTCAGGTCTGTGCTGAAGTCATTCCCGCTGCCTTTTCCCCCTTCGTCAGCTCACAAACCTTTGCCCAAATTTAGTCACAAGCCTCCTTCTAAACACACGTGGGTCTGTGTGTGCTGAGTCTCGGATGCCCGCAGACAGAGCATCCCAAAACAAGACCTGGGCAGTCTTGATGCCGGCGTTTGTTTTGGAATAATTTGTACTCGGCTGTTCTGAACAACCCTTTTCGTGGGGTTTTTTCACTTAATTGAGGAAGGGCTGTGATTTCCAAGGTCTTCCAAGGAGACTGAAGTACCTAGCTGTCGTTGGAGGCTTTATTAAATTGGGCCCTGCTCCCATTTTCTGCTTGAAAAACTGCAAAGCCAAATTCCTCCCTGGCTCTCTGCTGTTGCACAGCTGTCTGTCGCAAAGCACCAAACCATCCGGTAACGAATAGCTGCCCCCGGTGTTGAGCCAGAGCCATCTGTTCCCGCTTTCTGTGCGGCACCCAGCACCAAGAGCCTTTGGGGACCGTATCCCGCACCACGTACGACCGTGAGGGCTGGGGCGTGCTGTTGGGGCAGCACCGTGGCTCCAGTCCTCTGCTTCCCTACCGGGAGCTGCTTTTTGATGCGCATCCAAAAATACGGCTTGAACTGGCGTCTTCAGATCCATCATGCTTGACTGCTCTATCAACTGTGCAAATATACAAACAGCCTGTGTGGCTGTCCTCAAGCCAACGGACTCCTATTTCTCTGTGTCCTAGCTCCAATGACTTATCCCAACATGCCGTAACCGATGCCAGTGCTCACCCTGCTGCACATCTGTGGGCGTGTGGTCCCAGTCCACTCAGAATCACAGAATCATCATGGCTGGAAAGGACCTCCAGGGTCATCGAGTCCAACCTTCATCTTATTATCTAGCTGC
>JAOXOE010000745.1:13371408-13394812 GCA_028565055.1 Phoeniculus purpureus
CCTCTCAGTCTTCTCTTTTCCAGACTAAACAGCCCCAGCTCCCTCAGCCTCTCCTCATAGGGCATGTCTTCCAGCCCTTTCACCAGCTTGGTTGCCCTTCTCTGGACTCGCTCCAGCACCTCAATGTCCTTCTTGTGCTGTGGTGACCAGCTTGTGAAGTCCCAGTCCCCCTCCTAAGCATGGAAACGTGAGGGTTTATTCTCCTGTTGCCATGAGCTTGACCAGGTTTTCTTGCTGCACCACCACCAGCAGTGGACCTAACGGCCCACACGCTTGGGTGGAGAAGGGGAGGACGTTGCTCTGGCCTTGCCCATTTGGGAGCGTGTTTGGTGCTGACTTCCCGGCACTCTGCACATAATTCCCCGGCTGTGTGAAAGCCTGACATTGTGCCGGGAGGACAGGAACACAGAACCTTTGTGCTCGGGGCATTATGCTTTCCCCGCGCACATGCTCTCTGCTTACATGCGCCGTCTGGCCGGCCCTTGTAGCTGGGTCTCTCGCATACCACGCTCTCCTATGGAATTTGGATTCGAATGTGAAAATTCTCCGCCACACAATAAAAGTGGCATTTCCATGCCCTTTAGCACATCAGTCTTTTCTTGTGAATAGAGCTCTGAGTTCTTTGGCTTTTGCCATATGGAACAATTGATCCCTTCAGTTCACTTGCCAACAGTAATCGGTTTCTCCTAGCCATAAATTTTAGCCATTCTTTTTTTTTTTTCCCCCCACCTCTTTTTTGGGGGACAAGGAGGGGAATAAAGTAAAAAGAAAAGAGACAGCCATAAAGTAGGCAGCTGTTCCTAGTCAGATCTTGGTTCTGGGAAAGAAGCGCAAAGCAAGTATCAGCCTGACCTGTTGCTGTCTGCCGATGTGTTTTAGCTCTCAGGAGAGGCTGTTCTGCAGTGGGTCCTGCTGCCCAATGTTCTGTGTGGAGCCTTGCTGCAGTTAAACTGATGGAGCAACCAGTTTGAAGCACCCTTTGAGCTGTAGCAGAAAGTCAGGAGATAGAGCCTAAGTGGCCGAGGCGATAGCGAGACAACAGCTTCGTTATTGTGGGATTTTTGGATGCATTGCTTTTCAGTTTGGTGTCACTACTTGCCTCTTCTTCACCTGGCAGTGCCAGGCTGCTGGCACGTTTTACCCAGCCTTTCCTCTTCAGTGCTTTGCAGTATTTGTCGAGTGCTTCTTGCTCTGGTTGGTTGTAGCGAGCTGCTGGTCTCATTCTGACCGGCACTGGAGAGTCTCTCCAGAGCACGACGGCATCCTAACGCCGACCCCAGCCCACCACCTTTCCCTCTCCTCACCACTGTGCTGGGGCCTGTGTGTGTGTGTTTGCTTTCCTCCTGTCTGCAGCTGAGGCAAGAAGGGGTGGGAAATGCCAAGGAAAACAATTCCCCCTTCCCCTCCAGAGATGAGTGCTACAGAGCTCATTTTATAGGACCTGCTTTCTCCTAAGCGTCGAGTGTGTCTTGAGTGTGGGTTTATTTGAAATATGTTTGTCCTGCAGGGAGATTTTATGTCCATATGGCCCAGTACAGTAAGTTGTTTCACAGCTCTCTTGTGGCTTACAGTAAACGGTGAGCACCTGCCTCTTCTGGACTTGGGAAGGGTCAAGTGCCTTTGAAATTGCTGATAAAATTGTTCTGCAAGGGAACTTGATCTTGCAGTTTCCTTCCTCCTCCTGCTCACTGCTCGGTGCTGCTAATATCGGAGAAGAAGGGTGCGGACCTCTGTTGCGAGCGGCTTATTAGGGTCCTGTCCCTCAGAATGGGCAAAAGAAAACCTGCTGTGGCTCTGGGAGGGAGGAAGAACTTATTTAGGACTACCCTGCACCTCTACAGCTGCTGCTGCCACTCTGGTGACAGGCAGGAGGCATTAAATGTGTATCTGGGGGGGTCTGGGCATGCTGGGGAGACCTGCAGAGCAATCAGAAAGCTCTCCCCCAGAAAATTCTTCTCTTGCAGCTGCAGATCTGCAGACATTTGCTTTCTCCCCTGCCCAATTTTGATTTCTACAAAGTTCTTTCCAAAGCTGATGTCATCTGGGCAGAGACCTGCCAGATTTTCTGACCTTTCCGACACGCTCCCAGTATCCGTGTTCTCTGGGGACTCTGCGAGATGACGCGTGCCGTGGCCCAAGGCCGTGAGGCTGCTGGCCCTGCAGCAGGGTGCTCAGCTCGCAGCCTGCCCCAGGAGACCCAGCCCTGAAACCTTCAGCCCAGCTCCCTCCTAGCCTGGCTCAATCCCTCCCACCGAAACCACTTTATTTTCCTAATAAGACTCCACAGCTACATCTTGGTTTTGGAGAGGGCTTAGGTTCCTTTCCACCATCCCCACTGAGGACTGGAAAGAAATATATGTTTTTAAACCCCCTAGATTTGGCAGAGTCAACCCTTTCCAGGGTGTCTTGGCCATTGGATTTGTACATATTGAGCCAACCTTCAACTGCAGTGCAGCTCCAGTATCACCTTGTTTCCATCAGCTCAGTATGAGGCATTAAAACCCTTTTTTAAACTTGGATAAAGCAGGACCACCAAAGGAGGCTGCAGTCATGGGGGACGTCATCAGATGCTTTCCCTTGAGGAAATATCTATTCCAGTGCCATGTGTTACCACGAGTCTTATCTTCCTCTTTAAACACTGTGCTGGTGTTTGTAGTAATGTTGTGTGTCCCCCAGAGGCTCCCTTGGAGACCAACCTGCACCACCAGCCACATTAGAAGAGGTGAATGGTTCTCAAACACAAGCGTGAAGCAGGTGGACCAGCCAGCACAAGGGGCAGGTCTGAAAAGCATCGCCCAAGGCTGGGCACATCTCTGAGGTGCTGTGGCTGTTGAAACAGAGCTGGATTTTTGTATAGACGTTTCACGCACAAAACCAGCTTTTGAGACCCTGTTTCAGAATCCTGTTCCAGATGCTGAGAGGTCATGGCTACCTTTACTGAGAGCTGGCTAGCCACCTTCAGACAAAGCTTGGCGCATGCTTTAGAAGTGAGATGGGCTTTTTGGATTGTCCATACTAGGCATCTGCATGTTGGCGAGGCTGCAGAAGATGCCTTCTGACAGTGCTTGTTTGTGCAGGGTCTGGTTTGGGAAGGGACCTCCTCACAATCCTCCTTCAAAACACTCCTGACACCCGGGGAAGATTAACAAGCACAAGGCAAGGCCAGAAATAATATGGAGAGCCGCTACTCACATTCTTGTCGTGATTGGTCAAAGAAAATAAATACACATCCCTATCAGTCCACCGCAACTGACCGTAGCTGTATTATCTGCTCCCTTCCCGGTTTATTTGTTGAAGTACAGCAGAGCTCTCTCCCTCTGCACAGCCCATAGCTGCTCTTTCACGAGCAGCAGAAATGCTTACGCATTCCAGTAGTTAAATGATGCAATATCCAGGTGGATATTTAATGGCCCATGGCAAATCTGGAATGACACAGCAGACACCATAAATATCTTCACTCCAACAGATAGAACAGACCCTTTTTTATGCAAGCTGTTGCCGTTTCTTTTCCCCCATGTGCAGGCCATGTTCTTTAAAAACAGCCCAGGGAGTCGTCGCTGCCTTCCCTGCAGCCTGGTCCTTTCTGAGCTCTTCAGCATGTGGAGCTCGTGGTGCTGCGCGCAATGCAGCAGCTTCCTATCAAAGAGGTACTTCTTGGCATTTCTTGAACAGCTAGGGAAAAACTGCAGCGTTTTACCCGTGCGAATGCGCTCAGCTTGCTCAGGGAGGCTTGCAGACCTATGGGTGTTTATGGCTTTTTGTGGGCTTTTGTGGGTTTTTATGGGTTTTTGCATAATCCTAGAGGGTATTTTAGCACCTGCTTCTGCTTGCAAGCAAGTGCTGCTGCGTTGGTTAGGACGAGTTATTGTAAGATGTGCAAGGCTGCCAGTCCCGTGTGGCACTGCTGTGGGTGAGCCCATGCCACCAGTGTCCTTCAGCAAGAAGGTGTTGTCCTACACGTTCAAGGCAAACCTGAACAGTGCCCGCGCTGACGTACCTGAGCACAGAACCACAGAATTGTTGAGGCTGGAAGAGTCCTCTGAGGTCATCAAGTCCAACTATCAACCCAACCTCACCATACCCAGTAAACCATGTTCCCTAGTGTCACATCTACATGCTTTTTAACGCCTCCAGGACAGCGACCTCGCCACCTCCCTGGGCGGTCTGTTCCAATCCTTGACCACTCTTCTGCTGAAGAAATTTTTCCTAATGTCCAGTCTAAACCTCCCCTGGCACAACTTGAGGTCGTTTCCTCTTGTTCTATCGTTAGTAATTTGGGAGAAGAGACTGACCCCAACCTTGCTACAGCCTCCTCTCAGGTAGTTGTAGAGAGCAATAAGGTCTCCCCTCAGCCTCTTCTTCTCTAGACCGAACAACTCCAGTTCCCTCAGCCACTCCTCATCAGACCTCTCCTCCAGGCCCTTCACCAGCTATGTCACACTTCTTTGGACTCTCTCCAGCACCTCAATGTCCTTCTTGTATTGAGGTGCCCAAAACAGAACATAGTACTCGAGATGTGGCCTCACTAGTACTGAGTACAGGGGGGTGATCACCCCTCTACCCCTGCTAGTCACACTATTGCCGATGCAGACCAGGATGCTGTTGGTCGTCTTGGCCACCTGGGCACACTGCTGGCTCATGTTTACCTGCTGTCGATGAAGTCAACACCCTCAGCTCCTTTTCCACTGAGCAGCTCTCCAGCCACTCTTCTCCCCGCTAGCCTGCAGCACTGCATGGGGTTGTTGTGCCCAAAGTGCAGGACCTGGTGCTCAATCTTGTTAAACCTCATACAACCGACCTCGGCCCACCAAAAAACATCTTTGAGTCTCACTGTCATCACGCCACGTGCAACACACTGCAAAGGGGCAGGGGAATCCCTGAAGGGAAGGTCACATTTCGTGTTTTTAAATAATGTTCTGGAAGGTCTGGAGCTCCTGTGAACGGAGACTGAACGTGCTGGATCTTTAGTTTCTCTACTAAAGCTTTTAAAAAATCCTCCTGCTTCTTTCTGTTATCCTTTCAGGTTTGAGTGTATTTTAGGTCAGCATTAAAAAGGGGCTTTCAAAAAGAGAAAAGTTGTTTAAAATAAAGGCTGAGTAGCCCAAACGTGAAGCCGACTATTTTGTTTTGAATCAAGAAAATTCATGTTATGTGTTGAAGACTTTATTTGAAGTTTTTCAAAGGGTAGGGAGGATAGGTGAGTGTTTTCCAGAAACACTCCTTTTGGTTTAAGATTAATAGGTGTTTTAAAGTGATTTCATTTAGTTACTCATTGACTTAAAAACTCCTGATTTTCTTGGCTCCATTACCAAACCCGTGGTGTGGTGTCCTCCGTTTGACACCAGGCTACGGAGATGTTAATGCCAAGCGTGTGGAAAGCCCCCACCACTGGTACAAACAGACAACGGTTGGGTCATTTTCAAATAAATCTGAAAATTCTCATCTTGAAAGGGTAAAAGAGAGAGTGAAGAGCAGAGCAGGAGCGGGATGTTGGAGCTGGCAGATCCTGCTGGCTACAGTCACCAGGGCAGTGCTGTTATGGTCCAAAGGGATGTGGGCTTGGCAGTCCCTTGACTACACCTTGAGTGTGGAGCTCCAAGGCAAAAAGGAAGGTTTTGGCGCTGCTTTACGTAGGATTTGCTCCCTTGTTGGGTGCTTGGCAGACCCTGTATGTGACGGCTCCCACGCAGGCTATAAAGCTTCAGAGGAATGCATCTACTGCTACTGTCCTTGTTTATGGGCCTTTCCTTGTGTACTTTCCCCCAAAACATTTAGAAAGCAGTAGAGTTTATTACTGATGTGTGTGTGAGCCTCGGGGGCGGCTGCTGGTTCTGGTGGAAACATCGTCGTTTCTTTAGGAGCTCTTTGGCCATGAGGTATATGAGGTATGAACTCTTCCATTTAATGATGCCTGCTGGTACGAGGCACCTCGGAGCCCTTCCTCGAGATTGGCAAGGTCTGAAATGCAGCCCACTCGGCTTAATGGGTGACACGCAGCTATGCTCCTGCCCGCATCTTCCCTCTCTAAAAATGCCCTTTACTCTTTTGAACGCATCCGTTATTCATAAACAGTGAAGAACCTGTCCAGATCCACCTGGATGTGTTCCTGTGCGACTTGGTCTAGGTGATCCTGCCATGGCAGGGGGATTGGACTAGAGGGTCTTCCGAGGTCCCTTCCAAACTCTGATGATTCTATGTGTCATGGGCTCTGTATCCCTGTCTTTTCCCTCCGGCTAAGTCCTTCCTCTGGGTTAACATAACTGATCTTTATCTGTTCTTAACCGCTTACCCTTGCTGGGCTTTTGCAGTCACTTCTGCTGATACTTGTGTGTTTATTTCTGTTTAATCTCCGGTGTCAAAGCACTAGACATCTCTCTTAGTCTGGAGTTATGGGATACTTGTTTCTACCACAAATTAACGGATGATGTAATCACAGCTGCATCTCCACCTCTCCTGGAAGTACCTCACGGCGCTCTTCAGACACGACCGCACTGCGTTTGCCCTGTGAAAAAGCCCGTATTCCAGCCAAGCGTGGAAGGGAGAGCCCAGCAGATGTGCGTGAGGACATGTGCGATTGTTCCACCCAGCAAGGGTCGAGTGACCACTCCGAGGATGACCTGCCCCGGGTCCCTGGTGGGGTTTGCCCCTGAGACAGGTCTGTCTGATGACAGATCTCCGTTTGGAGTGATGGGAATAACCCCGTGGCCACAGCTCAGCCTCCCTGACAGCGACACTGTCCTTTGTACAGCTCTGAACCAGCAAACCCCTCTCTCCTCTGGCAAGCGTGACCGTTTCTCTCTATTGTATGGAAATGTTCGTGTTGCTCTGTGAAACAGTGAAGATGCTTTTCTTTGTCTTAAAAGTAGACAAAACAACCCTGTTTTTCATGAGCTCATTCTGTGAAACATGAGACATATTTCAAGTGATGTTTCCCACTCCCCCCAACCCCCCCCCCCAAAAAAAAATATCTAGACTGGAGCAGATGCTCACTTGGAAAACTTAAGCCCCAGTAGCTGAATGTTGGCAACAGCAATTGAGAAACCAGTGTCTTGTCATGGAAAGCATCTGCCAGCTGTAACCATTGAAAAGCCACACACAAACCTGGGGAAATCATTTAGTGTGCCGGGGAGGCTGTGCAAACACATGGGGAAGGTTCTCTGCAGGCATGTGGTTTTCTCCTTGCTTTTGGACTGCATTGCAGCCTCCCACTGGTCAAAGGGGCTGGGGGCCACTGGGTCAACCCAACTGCAACCAAGCCATGCTCTTGTTATCCAGAGAGGCATCCACAGAGATCACAATGACGCACAGTTCTGGCCTTGGCTTGGCCAGTGTCCTGTTCACTCCATCTCTGCTTAGTTAGCAGCTGCTGGCTTCTCATCTCTCTTAAAAACATCATTTCCCACAACTGTCCAAGAGTGCAGATGTGAAGTCAGTGAAGTTGTCCATGTGCAGGGTCTGCTGCAAGAGCAGGTTGGGCACTGGCAGGGCCTGACCTCAGCTGTGAGAACTCCCCTGGACTGAGGGCTGGTATTAAACCGCTCTTTTTAAACACATCTAAGAGAGATGCTCAGATTTCTCAGACCCCCCTGGACTGGCACAAAGACACAAAGAGCAGCCAGGACCAATTTAAGAGATTTTTCTTTTTATTCACCCAACTTCACTGATGCCTTGTTTTGCTCATCCTTCTGTGTTCCTGCTCTTCCCGTTCCACATCAGCATGGCCCCTTCCCACATCAGCATGGCCCCTTCCCAGGGCCTTCCTAATGTCTATCACGTGTTTGTCAGGTCCCACACCCAGTTCTCCCTTTGTATTCCCAAAGTGTTAAATTGCATTTACAGTGCAGGACACCACAAGAAGATTGGCTAAGCAGTTAATGGACAATTGCATTTCTTACACTTCCCCCTCCTTTCCTCCGGTAGGAGAGACTTTTTTGGTGAAAAGACCTTTGCATTTTTATCCCGTTTCCCTCCTGCTGTGACAGAGCTCTGCTCTCATTACTCATTCAGTTTTTGTCTTTTATGGCAACAGATTTAGGGGTTTTTGGGCCATGAACTCATTTGTCTGCTTTTGCCCTGATTGCTCACATTTGCTTCTCCTTCACTTCCTACAAGAACATCTTTTCCTACAAAAAAATTCATGTGTTTATCGTTTAAGGCATTTATTTGTAAACTACCCCCAGGTCTTTGTACTTAATCCAAAGGCAAAAGCTCTGGTATCTTCAGGAGATGTTTGCAATCTGACCTCAAAACAGAGACCGGCATGTGGTGGGTGTTGGCACATAGGTCAGGACCATCCCTTTGGGCCAGACCAAAGTTTAGCCCTGTCTTACATCTGGGACCATGGAGCAGATACCAACAGAAATCTTCAAAGGACAAGGCAAAAGTGCCCCGATACCACCCTTGGCATCACTTTGATTCATGGCAGCTGATGACTTGCTCATGCTAGAAGTTGTGTTGCTTCCTGGTGTTTAACGTTGGTGTCTCTAATCCCAGTTTAAACACTGTGCTTGGTGACACTTGCCTGTGTGGTGGCTCACAAAGCCTTCTGGAAGAGGCTTTTTCATTTTTGTTAGCAAAATATTTTTGGGTTCCATAAAACATTTTCCTTAAAAAAACAAACAGAATAAATCTTGGTGACCTATCAAATTCAGTGCTGCAAAAATCATACCAAGTCCCAAGCCAACCCCATTGTCTTGAGCTCGGCTCAGTCTCCTTGACAGCTTCCTTAAGCAGTGGGAGTTTCCTGGGCTGCAGCGATCTCCAGGGGGAACCATGCACATCCCATGGCTGTGACTTCTCAGGGCAGGAATGAGCCTACATCTGCAAAACCTCCCTGAGGTGAAGTCGCTTCAACAGCACGTTGCTGGAGGTTTTCCAAGGAAAGTGATTTTTCCAGGTGCTCTTCACACATTTGGAATCAAAGGGGCTGTTGTTATTTTGGGGTGTTCCTCGGGTGACCACGGCCCTCAGTGCACTGCCCAGGGACTGATTTGCTCAAGGGCTTGTCCTTTTAGCTGTACAGAGTATTGCTGCTTCCTGATGTTCACAGCTTCCCTTCATGCTGTAGAGAGGAAAGAGATGGTCTGAGAGGGTCAGTGTCTGCTCCTCGACATCTCTTGGACTTTCCTGGACAGGAGTGTTGTTAGGGGGAGACGGGAATCTTCTCTGGTGTGTGCACACCCCGGACTGCTCTTTACAGTACCTCTTCATCCTAAGGATTTATTTCTCCAGGCTGGGATTGAATTCTCCTTGATGCATCAGGTTGTATGTCTCCCCCCAAGCAAAACGTCACCTTTTGGTTTTGACTCTTCCCCCAGCATCATTTTTCTCCCTTAAAGCAATTTGGTTTCTGGGGGGAATTTTTGGAGCGACTTCTCTGACTTCATTTCTCTACTACTCACACTGAATAAACCCAACCCTCGTGGCAGCCAAAACCTCTGCACACCTCCTCTGCTTTTCCTTGTGGCTCTGCATGCTCAGCACCACATTTCCCATTGCTGTAGGTCTGTGGTCTCCATCTCAGCGACTGGTTGGGATTCTCCCATAGCTGTAAGTCAGGTCCCAGCCTTGCAGGCTGTCTGTGGAGGTCTGTGTCTCTTCCCAGTGCTGTGAGTGGGATGCAGCTTTGCTCATGTGGTTGAGCCTGATGGGGTTTGAGGCTGCTCAGGCATCCTCTGTGTCCATCTGTCCATCTGCAGCCAGGAGGTTGGCTCTGCCAGGGGCTCGGCTGCGATGCAGAGCCGGAAAAACTGCTCCGAGCGTTTGGGCAAAAGCCTGTTTTAGAAAGTTGCCTGGGTGCCTTGGCAGCAGCGGTTGTTTTCCAACCCGAAGCAAAGCCATCAGGGCAGCAGATGATGTTTACTTCATGTGACATAATACTCAAGTCAAATATTATTTAATAGCGCTCTCTTTCATGTCCTGACAACTCCGAAAGTGCCTCTGTATGACAAAAAGCTGTCGAACAACTTTTTGCAGCTTTGTCTTGTTTTGTGTGCGCAGCGAATATTTGTCTTTTCTTTGGCCAAGTCAGACTGGTCCCAGAAGGGCTCCATCGGGTCAGACTGAAGCCGTTTGCGTTTGGTTTTACTAGCACAAGTTTATCACGTCCTACAAAGGAGGCTGGAACAAGGCTCCAGTGGGATTTGGACTGAATTTAAGTTCAGCTGCAGAACTTGGTGAAGAGGGAGAGATTAATAAAGATCTCAGCATTGGATGACAGGAAGGAAAGCTCAGGTGTGACCTCGCAGAAAATGCTGGTGCTTCTCAGCTGTGCTCGGGAGTTCGGGCTCAGGCTCCTGCTCCTACTAACACGCTTTGCTGGGCGTTGCTGCCCTTACGTCAGGTTGAGACTGCGTGAATATCTGGTGCAGGCAAGCACTGCTGACACCTTGTACCTGGGAAGGGTCACCTTCAGTGTGCCCAGCTTGGAGTTGACTGATGGCTGGTGAGAGTTCTGGAGGCAGCCTGAGCCCTCTCCTCTCTTTGCTGGGAGTCTGCCCCGGGGTGTCGTGTGCTTTTTGTTTCTGTGAAGTAATACGATAAAGCTTTTGTGGATCTCCGAGAGCCCCAGCAAGCTCCG
This sequence comes from Phoeniculus purpureus, assembly GCA_028565055.1. NCBI lineage: Eukaryota > Metazoa > Chordata > Aves > Bucerotiformes > Phoeniculidae > Phoeniculus > Phoeniculus purpureus. Next base: position 13,381,988 of record JAOXOE010000745.1, read on the forward strand.
AGCCAGAGCTGTGGCAATTCTAAGTGAGCGTTGTCTTTGGGACCAACTCCAAACAGTGTCCTCGCATCCATATAGGAAAACATTGACATGGTGTTGTCCCTCACCAGAGAGAAGGTGGTGCTCCGGCGCTATCACTTCCTTGCAGCAGCGGCTGGCTTATTAACCTCCTGCAAGCCACGTTTTCACAGGGAAAAGACACGTTTTAGGGACACGACCTGACAGCTTGCAGTATCATCAGCTGACTGAATTTCAAGAGCCTTTCCTGCTTTCCAACAAACCCAGTACCCTGGCAGTGTGGTTGCTGTAATGATGTAATGGATGTGCTATTTAATTTTTACAGCGTGCTCGCTTGTGTTTTATTGTCACACTGGCTGCAGAGAGCAAACGCTATCTGTCTTGATAAGGATCTGTCTCTGGAGATGGCATTTCTTGTGAGGGAAGCTGATAGAGTGAGATGCTTTTTGTCTGCAACGGGCTTTCTCGTTCAGAGCCAGCAAGGCTCCCATGAACAGAGTAGAAATGTCCAAGGGTTTTGTTAAAACTTGTGCCCATGAGAGAAAAAAACTGTTAGTGGCAGGACGTGCTAGGAGCAGGGTCTGGCTGAGCTGTGGCTCTCTGCCCTGCACCAGGTGCTCTCCAAACTTGAACTGGTTTTGCGGGGGTAAAGTCTTTCTGAGAAAGGCAGTGTCCCACGTGGACCACTTGCTTGGTCCTTAGCAAAGAAGATCTGAAGTTCTTTGGAGATGCCGGTGTTTTCCCTGTTTTCAGATCTCAAGGGTAAATCATACCAAGGATGACTGGGGGGGCCGTGCCTTGGGTGGTGGGTTGCGTTTGAGATGTTCACAGGCCGTCCCAAGTGTCGCAAAGCATTTAGAGCAAATCTGTGTGGGTCTTAATTTAGCAGGGAAGGGTCGAGCACTCCCGTGTGAAGAGTGAAACTTTTCCCCTTCCCCACGACCGGCTGCAGAACTGATGGGAGAAGTCCAAAACACTGGCGATGGCCGAGTGCCACAAAACTGTCTTGAATATTCATTGAGAATTTTACATGAGTTTGCGATCGCACCCTTTGTGTCCCGTTTGCCTGATACTCAGTCTGTCAGGCTTTGCTGGCAGCGGCACGCAAGCGCTGACGCCAGGATGTCATTGCCACCAGTATGAGTAGAAGCTGAGCTCTGCCTTCCCATGCAGGGGAAGGAAAAAAAAGCAGAAGAAAAAGCAAAAAACCCGTGTGATGGGTCATTACTTAATAACAGCTGGCAGGAAAATTGGACTCTTGGAGCTGAAGTTGACTTCATTATGGAGTTCGGTGCTGGGGTGCCAAGTACAAAAAGGGCAATAGCCACCACAACCAAGAAATTAGTAGCTGCTTCAGCCCTTGCAAAGCAGCATCGCGGGGCTGGTTAGGGTGGGTTGCCTCTGCGGGTTAATTACTCACAGAAAACTTTACTCTGGACATCCCAAGCACAACCCTCCGAGCAGCTTCTCAGAATTAAAAACATCCAGGAGTGTTACATATGTGCAGTCATCAACTCAGTTTTCAAGTTGCAAAGAATCCTCTGGGTGCTCTGGAGTCCCATCAAGTCATCTCTGTTTTCTTCAGCCGGTGACTGTGTGTGGCAGTTCAGGGGAACAACTCCAGCCTGTTAAAGTAGCCTCTGCTGAGAGTATTGGACCGGTAGACCCCACTTTATCACAATAAAGTCGTGCTTACGGCTGATACAGATCTGAAGTCACTAATGATGATGTGTTTGGAAGCAAAATGTTTGGTCTGTTTTATGGATTTTATTGTTTTAAGATGATTGATGCTGCAAAAGGCTTTATCGTGCTGTCAGCAATAGATGGAGAAAGGACACAACGTGGCTTGGTAGCTCGGTCTGAGTCTCCTGACTTGCAGCTGCACGTCTCCTCTGCCCGGCCACCCTGTCTTCTCCAAAATACTGGACTATGGTCAGACGTTCTGCCGCGTCCCAGCGCAGCAGCGAGCCAGCAGCCCACAGGAAGGAGAGGGATGTCTATCGGCAACTCTGGTGGGCTCTGCTTGAAGAGCTTCGAACCTTGTGGGATTTTCAAGCAGAGTATTTTCAAACCCAGACGCTATCCCAGGCTCCACTTGGGGCTTCTGCAGACACGTTGAACATTTAGATTGGAGACAGACGGCACGGTTTAATCCAGAAAAGATGGCGACAGAAGCTTTTAAAAAAGGGCTGTTTATTGAAGCTCCTTCTCCACTTCAGTGCCAGGAGAGGCACTTTATGAAGATGAAAGGTTGGGTGTCTCTTACTGCTCCTCCCTTGCATTGATCACAGCAGGGTGCAAATGACCCTGTCAGCCACTTGGGCACCTGGTGTGCCCATTCCCCATGTGCCTGGCCCAGCAGAGCCAGACCCACTCCCTGGCAGGCAGAGCCAAGTGTCCAGTGGCAGCAAGGGGCATCTCTTGCTTTACTTGCTCCCTGCCTGCTTTTATAGGGCAGCATTTTTCTGCCACTTCTGGCCGCAAGACAAGCTTTGTCTGAACAAGCAGGAGGGAGTCTTTTCTGGCAGCTCCCTGTCTCCTCTCTTGTTTCCCCTGGTGTTTTGGCTCTTTCTCCCCTCTCTGTTTATTCCCTCAGGAGCCCAGACACTAGCAGAGCTGTTGAGACTCTGTCGAGGGTGCAGCAGTCACAAACACACAATCACGTTTTCAGAGAGAGAAAAAAAGCAGATGCTGGGTGCAGGGAGCTGCCCTGGGAGCGGTGTCATCAGTACAGATGCAGAGTCTGACCTACGCTGGCACCACACCTGGGCACATATCAGGTTGCTTTAGATGCCAGCAGCAGCGGAGAGCACAGAGCCAGCCAGGCCAGGCTGGTGGGATGAAGACCATCAATAAACCTCAGTCATCTCCCATGGAAAACTGCAGGGTTAGTGTGGGAGCAACCCTGCCCTGCAGGGGAAGGTTTGTGAAGGTCCTTTGTGCCTTTCCTTTAGGAATTTAGATGGTGGATGCTCAGAGGAGAAGATGGGGTCTGGATGCCAACAGGTTTGGCTAATTGAGCGAGGGCTTTGAATCCTCACCCAGAAGTCCTAGAAACTGGAGGCACAGCAGTGTGTTACTGCATCTTCCCTGACACAGCAGGGGCTGAGGATGTTTACTTCTCTGCTCTTCACCCTGAGCTCATAAACCATGCACAGGAGCAGGAGCCGTGTGTCAGCTTGCGTGGTGCAGGAGGTTTGAAATACTCCCTTTGCTCCTTAACTGGGGTTGCACCTAAAGCATCTCAGCGAAGCTTCCAACCGTCCTCAGACTGGTGTCTTCCTCTGCAAGAGGATTCAAGGCCTGGAAGGGAAGGGGGATGCTGGTGGGCTGAGCCCTGCTTTTAGAACCCTTCATCTCCTGCAAGCCTGTGATGAATAATGACAGCTAAACCCCCTTAGTTTTATAAAGGGAGCTTTTGAAAGAGCTTTTACAAGCTCCTTTGTGACGGCAGCAGACTGAGTTCAGTGGTGGTTTTTAGTTGTCCATCCTCAGATCTAAAGGTTGTAAGGTAAGGATTAGTTTTACCCAGGCAGTGTGTCATCCTGTGCTAAAAAGAGTAATGGCAGTAGTCTTTTGTCGCCTCAGCTTTGCCAAGGGGCCAATGTGACTGTCTTGCTTATCGCCATCAGGAGTGTCTGTTGGCAGTGCTGAGGTGGTGAGGCCAGCAGTCTCCACAGAGGACTGTGAGGCTCTTGGTGACATCTGAAGACTCTCTGTTAGGTGTGTGCGAGCCTATACCCAGCCTTGATGGCTCTACCATCCATTGATGCTTCACAGGAATGGCCTTGAACCTTGGCTTTATCTGCTGGAGCTTCTGACTTGCCTGGAAGAAGGACCTCCTGTCTTTCTCCATAGGGAGCATTTTGGGCACCACAGTCCAAGAAAGATACTGAGGTGTTGGAGCGAGTACAGAGGAGGGCAATGAAGCTGGTTAAGGGGCTGGAGAACATGATTTATGAGTAGAGACTGAGGGAGCTGAGATTGTTTAGCCTGAGAGGAGACCTTGTTGCCCTTTACAGCCACCTGAAAGGAGGCTGTAGGGAGGCCAGTGTTGGCCTCTTCTCCTAAATAACTGATGACAGGAGAAGAGGAAATGGATACAGGTTACTCCAGGGGAAGTTCAGATTGGAAATTAGGAAAAAATCGTGTCGTGAAAGAGCAGTTAAACATTAGAACAGACTGCTGAGAGAAGTGGTGGAGTCACCATCCCTGGAGGTGTTCAAAAGGCGAGTAGATGTGGTGCTTTGGGACACGGTCCAGTGGGTCACGGAGGTGCTGGGTTGAAGGTAGTGGTCATGGAGGTGCTGGGTTGAAGGTTGGACTTGATGATCTTAGAAGTCCTTCTCAACCTTAATGATTCTGTGATTCAGTGATTCTGTTACGTGACTGAGTCAACTTGGGTGTCTGGCTTCACATCAGCAGGTTGTGTGACTCTGGGGAGGGCCAGGTCCCCCTGCTATGCCTTCCCTGAGTGAGGCACAAAACACACCGTGTGGCTTTCAGCACGGTCCAGCTCCTTGCGGGATGGCTATCGGGGAGGTTTCTCCTCTTGACAAACCACCTACAGGGGTTTCCTACCCGCCCCATGGGTCTGGGCTTGAGCCTTCGTGCTTTGAAGAGCAGGACCACACAGAAAGTCCAGCCATCCAACAGGGACGCCGCTAATTGTCTGTGTCTGTGCCAGTGCCTGGCTACCGCTTCTCAGGAGCCAGCCACGCACTTTGACCAGGGTGGACCTCAAAAGGCATCTGCATGGAGCAGCAAGGACAAGGGGGCTGTCTGCAGCAACCCATGCTGGAATGTCTCTATAAATAGCGGTGGAATCACCTTTTTATTTCTTTCGGGAAGATGCACTTAAATAAACAGAGGGCTGCACGGAGAGGTGGCTTTGTTTGTTGATCCAGTTGGTCTCTATGCAGCCACGGGCTCTGCCAGGTTGGAAACCCTATCAATATTTTGGTGACATGGGGTTACTAAGCTACTGTCAGACCTCACCGAGGGAGTGAGCAGATGCAGATTACCTCCCCCGTCGCAGCGCTCTTGCTGCACTCACAGGTCATCATTTCAGACCTGTTCTTACATTTTATGGCAGTGTTGCGCAACGTCATTATCTGGTCCTGCTTAGCTCCAGAAATCAGGGTGCTTCTCCCATCCTCTTGGAGATGCCGAGCTGATAACACTCCTCCCTATGACTCCCACAGCAGGAGGTGAGACTGGGTGCTGGAGGAGCCTTTTCTTTAGGAAACCCATCCCCAGCCCATCCCAGCTCCTCATCCCAGCTGTGGTCATCCCACTGGGGTGACTTTGCACGAGGCAGGCGAGCTGGGCTTGGCCGAGGGTTGTTTTGTTTGTTCTCCTCTCTGTGCTTTGACTTGGAGCCTTGGCAATCCCTGCGAAAATGCCTCGGGGTTAGAGAAGTCTGAAAATATGTTTGTTTCAAGTACTTGGCCGGGCTTTTTTTAGGCAGGGTTCCCAGCACAGGTGTGAACTTTTTGGGTTCTGCTTGTAATGCAAACAGTGAAGGAAGCACTCTCGTACTCTGCCTGGATTTCATAACGTCCCGACTCGCTTTGGGTTTTTTTGACTTGTGGCCCCTGGCAGAGTTTGTTTTATTCCTTATTTATTCACTTATTACTTGAAAAACACTCTCTTCTACCTCCCTCCCAGTCCTAAGCCACATTTGGATGCAGATGGGGAGCTAAGAGAAGCTGTGTCTCCTTGGCTTCATCCCCACGTGGGGACAATGTGTGGTCTCTCTGTCCCCCGGGGCTCTCTCCCCCTGGAACTACTTGTCTGGGTCCAGCACTGCAGCAACTTCTACAAGAGGGAATGAAGTTGTATCAGCTAAAAAGGTGATGGTTCACCGCAGCCCCAAACTGACGCTTTGTCTTGGTCAGTGATGGATGCATGGGTGGGTTTCTCTTTAAAAGTTGGGGCAGAAGTCTACTCTCTGTGCTTTACCTTTTCTTTTCCTGCCCCCAGTTTGATGGAGCGATGGAAGGACTTGTTGAAATAGGACTTTAAAAGCCAGGCAAGGATTTTCTTGACACGTAAGGGGTCTGTAACACTCCTGTCACAACATGGCTCAAGCTAAGGGATGTAGATCTTGGAGACAACCTTATGTTTCTTTAGAAAACAATGGTGTAAAAAACCCCCACGAGATGGGTTTTGGCAGCAGAGCAAACGGGCATAAACAAGCAGAAAATGAGAATGTTTGTAATCCCTAAAGAATCAAATCTGATGGGGTTGAGGTAGAGGGGGGCGGTTTCAGAGGAGCTTGTGATGCTTTTGAGAAAGGTGTATGGACTGGTGACTTAAGGTGCTCAAGACAGGAGATCTTGCTTCTCGCATCTCATCTATTGCTGAGAATATTTTCATAGTCTGGTGAGAGCAGCAGCGAGTTCCAAGTTTTTCCCAACCACAGGAAATATCCAGTCTTGTTTGCTCTGTCTGTCCCTCAGTTCTCAGTGGTAGAAGCACCCGAGCACACCCCAGACCCTCACAGCATGCCAAAGATCCTCATGTCCACTGAGCCCCATGCCTCTAGCTGTTGGCTTTGTGTGCTTCACTTGCTTTGAAAGGAGATCAGGTTCTCTAGGGCACTGCCCAAAGGCACCAGTAGATTCGATTTTAATCCAATCCTCAAATTGGATTAAAATAAGTGAGCGAGCATCTGGGGGGTGTCGCAGCCCTTCAAAAGAGGATTCAGTTAGCAACAGCACCAGCCCTCACCCTACAGCCATCCCACCCCAAAGCTCCTCCTAACTGCCTTTTGGATTTGTGGGCTCCAGAGGGACTCGCTGCCAGCACCGTGGGGTGGGGTGTGATGGTTGGAAGAGGGACCTGCTAATCTGCTGGAAAGGAGTTTTCCAGGAAAACCTCTAATGCAATCACACACGAATACAATGCAAGGCAGGGCTCGGGATGGGAACAACAACGCCCTTCGCTGAAGTAGTCACGAGGAGAGCGGTAGGGTGGCTGCTGTGTTATCCCCTCTTGTCTCACCCTGGCACGGAACAGCTGGTGAAAAGATGGTAGATGGCCAGGATTAGGTTCAGCGTGCTGCAGGCTCCTTTAAATTCTCAAAAGTGGATCCTGCTTTGCTTTCTGCAGCGATGTGCGGCGTCTGCTAGTGCCTTCCAGTGCCTTGCTTTGATCCAGCCTCAAAGCTGTTGGGAGTGTTGGCCATTGCACAGAGTTAGGAAACTGAGGCAGCAGCAGCGGAAAAATGTCTCAGGTGGGAAAGGCAGCCCCTGCCATGCACCCCCCAACCTCTCTGCCTCCTGCTGGTCTTTGGGGTGAGCTATAGGGCTCTTCTAAAGACACTTGGAGCTCTTATTAAAGGCTCCTTTGAAAGAGAACCAGTTACAGCTCTTAGCATCATTTCCTTGCTCAAGCGTGACCCAGAAGTTGTAAGTGCTCACAATCACTATCTGTATTTCATTTCAACCTCAGCACCAACTCCTGCTTTTCATTTGATGCTGATTGATCACGAAACTGTGTGTAAGCCATATGGCACTATGTTTTATACCATTCCCGTTCTCCAGCAGTCCTATGGAACAGTTTGTGTAGGTCCAGACGCGCCTGAGGGGCGGCCAAAGAGCGGCATTTGTTTTGAGTGTCTTATTAATGCCTTATTAGATCAAGAGAGATCTCAGCGACCGCGCAGCACACTGAACGTGTGCAGCAAACGGGACGGCTCGCACTCACACGAGGACTAGCAGACAGCCTGGGAGGAGGAGCGTTTGATAGGGTCGTGCACATCTGCTTTCCACAACCCAAGTTGTCTTTGTCAACAAGGCCTGAGAAACTCTTACTGAAGGCACAAGATTTAGTTTGCCCTCTTCTGGGTTCTTCTGAATGTAGAGCTGAGTTGTTCAAGTTGGTACCCCGGGGGTGCTGGGGTCCACCCTTGGGGACATGGGAGGAGTGTGGAGATGGGGTCCCTAGTTTCTACCTCAGCAGCCCTTAGCCGGCTTTAGCTCAGAGCACTTGTGACCCAGAGACTGTGGCATCATATCAGACTGAGGTGCCAGGTCCCACTTGTGCTCTGGCTGGATGTGTGTAGCATCCCCCAAGCATGGGGACACTGAGCAGCTCCTGCATGGGCCAGGCTGCAGTTCCCGCAGTTGCCAGCTGCCCACTGCCGCATGGGTTTTCGCAGCGCTTTATCCAAACAAGGCTGTAATCTTGAGACCGGGAGGATGTGTTTTGTCTGGCTGAACTCAGCATCAGGAATTCCAAGTTTCCTCAAAATTTGACGAAGGACAGTCACATCCCACTGAACAGGTGGAGATGGCTACTCCCATAGCCATGGGCTGGCTGTGCGACCGGGCAACTGTGAAATAGAGCTTGTTCTATTTCCTCCTCAAGTGCCTGTGAATGTACAAGGCAGAGGTGCTCAGCATCCGTGACCCAGGTTATTCCAGCCTGAAACACACCATAAAACAGCAGAGGCAGGCAGATGATGACAAATACCAATATTCATTGTAATCTCATTCCTGGCAGTGGCTGGAGCCTTTTATGATACCCAGGCATCTGGGAAAGCCAATTCCTATTAAAAACATTAATTTCGTAAAGGTAAACTGCGTAATCCAAATGAGAACCAGGCTAAGGGGAGCAGAAATCTGGGCTGGGTGCCTCACTCAGACGGGGATCAAGGCGGACAATTAAGGTTTTGCTCTGAGGCTTGCAAAGATGTTTTAGGGGTATAGCGCTCAGTCCCTGCTCATTTCAAAAGCTGTTGGTCACTCACATGTGGCATTTTCCCTTTTGCCTGAGCTGGATATGAATAAAACGTTCATTTTCTTTCATAGCTCATAAAGAGCTTCAGGTAGGCAAACATTTGAACACATTGCATTTGATCCGCTGGAATGTTACTGCGTTTAACATTCAATTTCAAATCTACTGCACTTTAAATAATAAACCCCCACCCGTTTCTTCCTTTTCCCAGTAAGGTCCTACGCTGCTTTGCCAAGGATGGCGATTAATTCTGTGGTGAACTTGCACTTGCTGGCCCGAAACAGGAGCAAATGACACTGTGAAGCTGTTGCTAGAAAAAGAGCTCAGGGCCTGAAGCTGCCAGGGGAGGGTTAGGCTGAATGTTAGGAAGCCCTTCCTCATGGAGAGGGTGGTCAGAGCCCAGGGCAGTGGTGGAGTCCCCATCCCTGGTGGTGTTGAAGGACAGACTGGCTGTGGCACTGAGTTCCCTGGTCTGGCTGATTGTGGTGATGTGGGGTCCTGGGCTGGGCTGGACAGTCTTAGAGGTCCTTTCCAGCCTGAATGATTGTGTGATTCTGTGTGAATGGTTTTCACTGGATTTCTACCTGAAAGCCAGCAGAAAACAGAATATTTATAAACTAGCCATTTTATATCATCGTGTGCACTGCTTCCTTCTGAAGCTTCACAGTCAAAAGGCAGAAAACAAAATCAAAACATCAGCTTTTGCAGCAGAACCTTTGCAGCTGGGCTTTACGCAGGGCAACTTCCAGTTGTGCAGCACTAGGAAAGGTTTGACCAGCAGGACATAATGACTTAGAGCCTTTCTAGGAGGGTTAAAGTCAGGCAAACTCCCAAGACCGGGCTGGGTTTCCAGGATGCTCACAGAGGGTGATGCTGTAGCACATGGACAGTTAGGGTTATCTGCAATGAGCAACTGTGCTTGGAGTAGAGCACTGGTAATAAAGTGTTGCCAGCACCCCACTCTCCTGGTCGTCTGCTACCAGAGGCAGATCCAGGTTTTGCTGAAGGAAGTGTTTTCTGCAGCTTTGCTTCACTCACAGGTAATTATTCCCCACAGCAGCCTGGACCTCTCCTTCCCTGCTCCCTGCTCTTTTCCTTTAAGACAAAGCAAAAGCCCAAGCTGGGAATTCAGGGAATGTTTGTTTCTTCCAACTAAGGAAATCTCAGGGGCTTCTTGTAAAACACTGGTGAGTGCTCCAGGCCTGGCTACAATGTGCAGCATTTTGCACCGGCTCATCCCTGTCACTGGAAAATGTGCCCCAACCTCTCGAGCAGCAGCTGGGGAGCAGCTGGGTGCTGGGTCAACGCCTGCTGCCCTCCACGCTGGGGTGAGATGCAGAGCCAAAGCAAAAAGCAGAGGAGGGTTCCTGTATAGGTGAGGGGGGTTGTTTTTGGGTACATGAAGAAGTTAATGCTCTGGTTTCCCTTTTCCTGCAAGGACAGAATTGTTGCTCCTCTACCCACTATTACAGTCTTATAGAATCATTAAGGTTGTAAGAGACCTTCAAGATCATCAAGTCCAACCTTCAGCCCAATGCCACCATGCCCATGTTCCCTAGAGCAGCATCTACTCGTTTTTTGAACAGCTCCATGGATGGTGACTCTACCCCCTCCCTGGGCAGCCTGTTCCAATCCCTGACCACTCTTTCAGTGAAGAAATTTTTCCTGATGGCTGATCTCAACCTCCCCTGTTGTAACTTGAGGCTCTACCCCTGAACAAGAAGGCTCTGGGCAGGTATGTGGCCACACAGCAGGTGTTGTAATGGGGCACAGTATCACTTTGCTGGGGACAATGGCTTGGCAGGTGATGGAGAACAGGTCGTCGTGCTGGGCTGCTACTCTGTCCAGTCCCCTTGTCACTCAAAGTGGTCGCTGGAGGCAAACGTGGTATTTTCTGCTGGATTTTGCCCAAACACTGCATCTTTTTTCCCTGACACCGCTCCAAGCTGGATATGAGTTTGGTTTTCACGTACAGTGGTCAGGAGTGGGTGCGATGTCACCACATGGGCCAGGTTCTCCCTGGGTGGCCCTGCTGCTCCAGCTGCAGCTTTGCTCTTGGGGCAGCCTGAGCTGAGTAGCAGCTAAAACGATCCAGGGGCTGGTTCTGAACCCTGACCCTGTCCAATTTATTTATGGAAAAACAAATTTCTCCTCTTCTGCAAGAAGCTCCAGCGTTCCTACACCAAACTCGGCCTGATGTGATGAGGACCAAAACTGAAGTCCTGAAACGTAAAGACAGCGGATTCTCAGTGTGGCGTAAGCCTACAGTAATTTATTTTACTTCAGCCACAGGAAATCAGCAGAATTTAGCTTTTCTATAGACTTTTTTGTCCATATTAGGGAAGCACAGAAATAGATTTTAATTATTTTTAAAAGAGAAATGGTTAAAATTAGAACCGATTGAAGTATTTGCTTTCTGGTAGGAGCAAGGAGCCTTTTGAGGTCTCTTAGGCGAGCTTCAAAAACACCTAAAAGTTACGTGATCGAAGCTTTGTTTTCAATTATTCATTTGTTTTCAATATCTGAAGGTCATACAACAGGCTGGGATGGGGAATGCAGCTGTCATTAAAAATTTACTTACTTTTTGTACTCCAATTAAACTTACAGATAATAGCAGATAAAAACAACCACCCGGTTGCTTTCCTGATGAAGGCACTGATTTATTGATACCGAACTTGGCTTTGCTGTGCTTACACCAGGGCTGAGTTTGTCTGCAAAGGTTTGCTTCCATTTTAGGAAATGAAAGAATTGACAGCTGTAAAAACAGCGGGATGTGATACTGTCCTTGATGAGGATTTTTCTTGGCAGCACGGCGTACACGTTGCCCAAGACCATGACATGCCCCGTTCCCTCTGAAGCTAATGGTACTGTGTTAAATCAGGGATTCAGCATCCCCCATTCCCCCTGCAGTAATGAAAAAGGGAGAACCAGATCTGTGATGGGGCTGGGGGTTAAGGAGCTGCCTTCAGAGTCCAAGCATCAGACCTCTTCTGCATTTCACAGGGTCCGTGAAGTTTGCTGCGTTAAAAGCAAGGACTTCCCTGAGAAGTCACTCACCTGCAGGTTGCTGTTTCAGTAGTTCATTGGGCTATTGGTAGGAGCAACGTTAGCAAAATAGCAGGTGCTCTTGGAAATGAAGCAACTTTGGCAGTAGAACGATTAGCTCCTTTTACAGAAGGAAGAGGAGACGCTGCAGTGAATCGATGTATCCTGCGTGCATCTCCGATGTACTGACTTACGGGCCAGCAGTACCTAGCACAGCTGCAGAAGTAGGAGAACATGCAGCTATAGTGCAGCCTTTCATTACAGGTGATCTAAAGCATTTCGGTTTTAGGAGCCGGCCTTGTGCAGCAGCTTCTCCTCTTCCAGTCTGGGTTCGATTTGTAATGTATGGTCCCAGCTACAGCCACCTCACAGATTCTTTGACAGAGAAAACTGGGCAGCTGCATGAAAGCAAACTCCTAGCAATGCTCCATCTCTCATGTCGGTGATTAAACCTGAAATCTACTCGATGTATTTGCAAAGGTCTGTGGGTCTATTAAAACTGTTTCTGATGTGGACAGATAGAAAAATACCTGCAACAACCGACGGCAAAACCCACTACAGACTCCATTTGGAGGCTACTGCAACAGAAGACAGTGTTACGGTTTATTAAGAAGGATCAAGAGGAGAGAGATTTGTATAGAAATGAAAGACACAATGCATTTTTGTGTCAGTGTCTCGAGGGTCAGGACTTCCCAGAAAAACCCAGGAATTTGAAATGGATATGGATCAGATCAGAGATAGTTGTGGTCTTATCCCTATGGCTCTCTTGTTCTGTGTTATTTCCCACCCCTTGTTGTGGTATTGCTTGTTTAGTCCCTCTCAAAAGTACGTCTACTTGTATCAGTAATATTAGGGATTGATTTTTGAAATCATAGAATCAGAGAATCATTAGGGATTGGAAGGGACCTTGAAACATCATCTAGTCCAATCCACCTGCAGGATCACCAAGTCGTACAGGAACACATCCAGGTGGGTTTTAAATGTCTCCAGAGAAGGAGACTCCACAACCTCCCTGGGCAG